>JAJEJH010000286.1:181113-291110 GCA_026122585.1 Anacardium occidentale
TTTCAAAATTTTTTTAAAATTTTTTTTAATTTTTTTAATATTTTTTATTATTTAAAAATTATTTTATATTTTTATTATAAATTTTTAATTTTTAAAAAGGTAATTTAGTAATTTTAATAAAAAATATAATAAAAAAATATGTGATGGGTGGGAATTCGGGCTTTTAAACTTAAGCGGGTGGGAATTTGTCCCAGCCTCAAACTATGGGTGGGAAAATGTCCTTTGGCCTTTTCTTGCAGTGGAATCTTATTTAACGTAATTCTAGATAAAATCAATTCGAATTTAACGTAATTCTGTGGTCGATAGATTCTAGACAAGACTCAGTGATTTAACTATTGGACGCAAGCAAGACACAGTTTCAACGGGCATAAAAAAAAATTACTATCATTCATACAAAAAATTTTGCAAAAATTAATATAGAAATCGAATTATATATTATTGATCAATCCAAGACCATCCGGATTGTTACAATCCAAGATCTTCATCCGAATAAGACAATAAAATTACGCAAAACCAGACAAGAGTCTTCTGTAATTTCTTGGATGTCGAGATTATTGTATGAATATTAGGTTGTTCACGTGCCTCTCCTCGTACGCAACCGCCGGAGGATTTCCCTGCTCGTATATTTTTTGCTTCATCTTCAAGGCTTCATCCTTCTTACGTGGTTAAAATTTTAATTATTATAGAGAGTAGAAAAAAGACGTGGACAATGATTGATGGGAGATTGTTGCAGTGTTCTTCTTCGATGGCATGGACCCGGTCCTGTCTCCCACTAGCTTTTACTTTCTCTTTGTTTTAAGTCTTTCTGTCACCTGGGTTTCTCCTGTTGCAGCTTTTTTATTTTCTTTCTTTCTTTCTTTCTTTGTACGTAAGAAGGATTTCGATGGCAGGCATGCTTCCTGGGGTTGAATGTGCAAGGAGAAGAAGGTTTCATCAAAGTGGAGGCAGTTCAGAATCTCCAAGCATGGCTGGTCATGGCTTGTCAAGAAGGCCTTCTTTTTGTTTATATGCAAGCAACCGTGATCATACTCATCACCATGCTCCTTCTACGGTGTCTTCCCTGGTACGTACTTGTTCTTTGAAACCCTATATGGATTATAGTTAGCTTGATTGTTATTCAATGATTAAAATGAATAAAAATTGGCAGAGAAGCATAATGAGCCAGGCATATCAGGATGAGAAGCTTGGAGGAGCAGCCAGAGAAGCAAGAGAAAGACTGGATGAGAGATTAGGAACTCAAAGGAAGTCATCAGAAACCAAAAGGTAAATCATTTTTCCAGAACCCCCCTAAGCTCAAACTCGAGCTCCAAGCTTGTTTCTTGAACAAGCTTGGTTTGAATCCAACCTCAAATTTCTGACTTTGAGGTTTCTATATGAACTTGATCAGGCAATTGAGTGGTGGGAACGAGAGCCTGCGGTGTGTAAATGGGAGGCCAGGGTCGAGGGAGATGCATACACAAGTGCTTGGGGCATCAAAGAGCTGCAGCAGTAGGAGTGGTTCAAAGAGGTTCAGCTGGAAAAAGTTAACCTGGAAGGCTTTGGAGCAAGAAGACTGTGCAATTTGTTTGGAGAGGTTCAAGATGGATGAGAGACTGGTAAATCTTCCATGTGCTCATAGATTCCATGGAAGGTGCCTGGTTCCATGGCTAGAAGCTAATGCTCATTGCCCTTGTTGCAGACTGGAAATCTTGCCACCACCATCACTATTACCAGCACCAAATTAAGTTATTAATTAATCTTCTTCACCATTTTTTTTTTCCTTTGCCGTTTCTTACTTAGTAGATACCAAGGAATTGTAAGGAGAGTCTCAGATTTCCTCTATTGTTAGTGTGCAAAGATTTGTATGTAATGCTTTGCTTTCAATTACGTGTTGCAAGAACTTAGTGTTATAATACAACATTTTAATCATATAAATTTGTAACGATTCTTATCATAATTGCAACAAAGAGTGGATTCAAACTAAGTCAAGTTAACTCAAGAAAATACCGATCAAAGAAAAATAAGAAAATATTATCAAGAAAGAAAAAGAAATGATCAGAGAAGAAGAATATGTTGATGATATGTTGAATTCAAATTGAACATTAAGACATTTCAATTTAAATCCAATTCTAGTTGTTATACATAAACAAAATTCTCATCTGAAAGACTTTAGACGTATAATAGAAAAACAGTTATAACCAATTTTGACTAATATCAGGAAAATAATATAACGTAAAAGAATCCGAATAAGTTTTTATATTTAAAAATAGATAATATTCGATAATAAGACATAAAAGAACCTTCTTCTTGTTTCTAGGTAAAGTAAAAATAACGTGACTAATTATTACGTATAATTTACCTAAAATTTGAGAGAATAATAAAAAACATATAAGAATCTAATAATTGTGTTTCAAGATAGATGCCAAGTGATTTTCTTGGAGGGTCAGCATGATGAGGCAGGTTAAACAAAGGGAGGTTGATATGGTACCTTTATTTTTTTCTTTTCAATTATGCCATGCTATTCTTGACTGGGACTTTGATTTGAGGAAGAAGCAAGTGATTCTTATCACACCAGAGGTCTCTATCCATCTTTCCCTTCTACCCCATCTTCATCCATTTGAATTTCTAATAATTGTTCAATACACCTGTCTAGGAGTGGGCCTGTCACATCTTGAAGAATCCATCCAATCTTGCCAATATTCCACCTATCTATTCTTAACAACCCCCCAAATCTTTCGTTTTCAAGATCTTCGGCTAATCTAAATGATAAAAGATAAAAGTTATTTAAGTGATTAAAGTTTAAATTATAAAAAAAAAATAATTATTTTGGATTTATTCGGTTTGTAATTGTGAGTTTAAACAATTATAAACTTTCAAATATTTATCCTATTTGATCAATTAGGATTAATCAATTAATATAAATGAGAATTTTCAAGTCATAAAAAAAGATAAAATCTAATTTCGATCAATATATTATTTGTTTTAAATATATAACTCCTTAGAATTTTGCTTTTAAATTTTACGAACTGAAACACATATTTATAAATACTTATATATACCTAATTTTTCTCGTATATTTTATTTTATTGATATAATAATTTTTTTCAAATATTATAATAAATAAAAATTGGATAAAAATTGAAATGTTTATTATTATCATATTTATATACATACATGTTATTTATAGAAATTTTTATTATTTTTATGACTTGAATAAGTACCATAATTTCATAGCAAAAGATAAAATTTTGATTAAATATTTTATATAAAAATTTAAAAATTTGTCTTTTCATTAAAAATTTACCAAAAAGGAACAAATATATTAACATGTACATGTATATTAATATTTTCATCTAAAATTTAATAAAAATAATATTATATATATTAACGATGAAAATAAGTATAATATAAGCCTGGATATATTATGATATAATTAAATATTATTTTATTATTAATTTAAATTTAATAGAATATATATATATGTTTATAATTATTATTATTCTGACAAAGTTAAACCATGAAACGCCACGTGTTATCAATTATTAATCTTTAATTGATTTATAAAGAGCATTAGATGAGCCACCAGTTAAGAAAGGCCAAAGGGTATATTCTCCCCCAAAGTATTTTGTAAAATACTTTATAGTTTTTAAAAATTTAAAAATTTATTTATTAACAAAAATTAATAATTAAGTTCAATAATTAGTAATTAAATTTCAACGAACATAACAAAATTTCTTTATTTTTAATAAAAAATTTTAAAATAACAAAATAAATTTTATAAAAATATTAAAATAATTTCTAAAAATTTTAAAAAATTATAAAAATTATAAAAGTCATCACTGTTAATAACGATAGCTACCGATAATTGAACCAAAAAGTCAAAAACAACTTTTTAGTTCTAATTACCCTATTTGATAGAGACGTCTAAATCTGACAACCTCATTTTTTGGTAAAAATAGTCAAATATCAATCATGATAAAAAACTTTCAAAAATAGTCGATCTTAACCCTATTAGACATTTTCGATCATGGTTAGGACAGAGACAACCAAATCTAATAGCCTCCTAAATTAAAAGGTTATTTTTTGTATTTTGATTCAATTATTGATGGTAGCTACTTTTTTATTTTATGTTTTTAATATTTTTTTAAAAAAATTTAAAATTTTTATTTAAATATTAAATTATATTTTTATTTTATTTATTTTTTATAAGAGTAATTTAGTTATCTTATAAAAAATATTAAACAAATAGATGAAAAATAATTAATAGATAAATGTCTAGAATTTTAAATATTAAAAAATAAAATTTTGTTATCTCAAAAGACCTTGAATGGAAATAGGCCGTTTGGCCACGAAGAAAAAGTTGAAATAGAATTAATGTAATGTTAATTATAAACCCTAATCCAATTTTATTTTTTTAATCAATATTTACCCACAAAAGCACTCAATCAATTGGCATCTAAATCAAATTAATTTTATGAGCCTTAAGGTTCGATTCGTGGGTTATCTCGCACAACCAATAAAAAATAAAATAAAATAATTAATATATTTCAAAAATAATTTTAAAGATAAAAAATAAATAAATAATATGATAGATACACGATCTGACCTGATAAGAACCCACAGAGACACAATTCGGAGGGATGTGTTGTGTGGGCTAACATGTTTTGCAAGGCCCATGCTTTGATGAGTATTGTCGTTATGCGACAAACTGCAATGAATTAGAAAAAATCATGTATGAGTCAGCTGCTTAAATCAATGTTTAACCGTAATGTGGTAAAGGTTTCAAACCGAGGTTAAGGGTGTTTTGCAGCCTAGGAGCCCTTATCTAGTGTTAGATTCGAATTAAATTAAGATCGAACGACATGTTATCATCCAAGGTTTAACTTAATAATAAAGTCTCACCCTCAAAAATTTAAAAAGCGAAATTACCACATTTTTATTATAGAAAAAACAAAAATACCTTTTATTTAATATAAATAATATTATAAATAAATTAAATTAAAAAAAAAAATAATAATAATTTTAAAAAATAATTAAAAATTAAAAAAATATAAAATGACAACCACCGCCATCTACAACGTCGTCGAAGGCGGTGGTTGTCTCTAATATTGCCAGGTGGTCGGAAACAGCTATCTGGTTCTATTGACGATCGGATCTGGCTGTCACGATGACAGAGACGACTAGATCTAACAGTCAATAATCTGACGAAAACGATTAGATATGATCGTCTCTACCATTAGAAAAGACTGAAAACGGTCAGAATGATTGATTCTGACCGTTTCCGACCATTTTAGATAGCGAAAACGGTCAGATATGGTCGTCTCTACCATTGTGGCGGTTAAATCCTACTGCCAATATAACTAGGTGGCCATTTTTTGCCACCTGACGAGGTTAGAGGTGACCATCACCGCCAACAATGCTATCAATTATGGTGGCTGTCATTTTATATTTTTTTTAATAATTTATTAAAATTTTAATATTATTTTATTATGTGACAACTTAGTTTTTTTAAACTTATGAAGGTGAGACTTTGTCATTAAGTCAAACCTTGAGTGGTAATATGTCATTTGACCTTAAATTAAACACAAAGGTATATATGTTTGTGTTTATATTCGTTTGTTATAATTCGATTCATATTTGAATTCGTATTCATCGAATATCTTTATAATAAAGTTTAAATTCGTATTCAAATTTAAGAGTTAAGCTTGCATTCGATTTGTATTCGTATTCGATCATGTTAAAAATTATAATTAATAAAAATAATTAATTAAATATAATTTAAAAAATTTTAATTTAAGTTCATATTCGTATTTGTATTCCGTTCATATAGTTTACGTTCGGATTCGTATTACAAATTTTTGAAATCATAGTTTGAGTTCGTGTTTATGTTTAGATTTGAATAGTTTATTTTAGATTTATTCGAACTGAACTTAAAAATGAATTCAAATATATTCGACTCGAATCCTGTCCTACCTTACCCTACCCTCCCCTCACACAGGCTAGCCTTGGTGGGCTGCAGTGACGTATGTTGTAAACAAATACTGGCCTTATCGCTTTTTCCCCTTCTTACAACGGCTAGTTTCAAGTGACCGTTAATATTACCCAAAATTCAAACTCTGAAAACGATCTCTAACACTGTCCCTTCAATCAAACAACATTCAAAAGACCAAAAATTCGTCCAAAAACTAAGAAAATTGACAGTCTTCTGGCTTCTCACAGCAGCAATCTAAAGCCATACCCTATTGCCAGAAGTCCTGAAATTCAAGAATCCAGGGCCAAAACCCCAAGAAAATCGAATAAAATGGGGTATACTTACACACCCACATACTACTCTTCACTCCATGACTCAATCACTTCTCTTTGCAAGACCATTCTGCCGTTTTCATTCAAGAAGAGGCGGTGGTTGCCGGCGGCGGATCACAAGCTGGCGAAGCTGCAAGCTGATAATCTCAAGTGGCAGCAGGATTCATTCCACCAGATTTTGAAATTGATGGGCCTGCACAAAGAGGGGATTCTTGGTGAAAGTGAAGTTGCTGCATTTAGAGTTAGTTTGCTTGAGACCCTTGTAGCTTCTCCAGCTGAGCAAGAGCAGGCTGTTGTTTTGAGAGATAAGTTGGTGTTCTTGCAGGTAAATGGTTTAAATTTTTTTAGGAATAAGAATTAAGAACATGAATGTGCATCAAGTGAAGTTTATATGGTTTTGTAGGAGCTTCTTTATGCGAAATGCATTTCGTTCGATGAGTACCATGCTTCGAAGAGGCCATTGTTACAGAGATTGGCGGTACAAGGAGTTGAGATTGACGCCAGGGATGTGATTGTTGCGAATCCTAAAGATGGGAAAGAGAGCTCAGAAGAAGAATGGTCTGTCATTGACTTGAAGGATGATGAGAAATGGCAAACGAACAAAGAGAATTCGCAGATGAGAAGCAAGTTGAAGCACAACAGCTCTGCAATGAAGAAGATAAAGGAAGGAGCTTCAGTCTTCAGCTTTGGATCATCTCAGAAAAACACTGTTTGGGATAGTCAGTTGAAGCATAAAGAAAGCGAAACACAGTCAATTCTTATGCAGGAAAGCTTACAGAATGAGTCATCCATCAAAGGAAGTGGCGGCAACAGTGTTGAAAAAGCTAAGAGAAAACCCTTTAGGACTTTGTTTCATCGAGAGGGACATGGTGGAGGGATTGAAGAAAATGGTGTTGATTTTGAGGAGAGAGCATCAAAATGGGCCAAAAAACAATGGGGATTTGAGGGTTTGAAGAAATGGAAGAGAAATGATTCAGAGGATGAGACTGCACCTCTGCCTCTCAATGAAAGGTCAGACTCAGAAGCTTATTTTAAATCCAGCAAGCTTGTTACAAACCCCATTGGAGAGGGACCCAACACAAGAGATATCAAGAAGAAGTTGCATTCAAATGGCTCTCCATCAGATTTCTTCATCGACAAGGTCTAAAGTTGATTAGCTCAATCAGCCTAAGTTTCCATAAATGCTGCTTAGAACTATAAACCATATCTAACAAGACTTGGCTATATGTTGTTATCTGCAGGTTTTAGGGGACAAGATAAAGATGGAGTTATCCAGAATTCAGTCAGAACTCTGCACCACAAACCCGAATCTAAAATTCTCGTAAGCATTGGTGAAAGTGATATTATATTAACAATGATTTTCCATTTTGCACAGTTGGCTGATGTGATTTATGACGTTGGTTTCATTAGGAATGATCAAATTGAAGCAATTTCCACCAAGCTTCCCGTGGACAAAGCTGACCTGAAAAAGTTCTTTCCCAAGTGAGGCCTGTCTGCAACTGCTTCTTGTTTCCTTATGAAATCACTACCTAAGTCACACCCAACTTTAGTGTTAATATAATAAAATCAGCCTAAATATAGCATATAATATTATCGAGGATGATCTAATATGTGGAACAAAGTCTTAATATGAACAATTCAATGAAGTCTTAAAACGAACAAGGACAGTTGCACTTGTGTTTTTCTTAGAGATCAATAGCACTGTTTAAAACCTGGACGAGATTGGTCAGTCCAATAGCTAAATCTGTCATAGCCATTAGACTCGATTAACTTATGATTAAGTGAGTAGTTTCTTCTCTAGCTTATCACTCTTCTAAATTGTGTGTCTGTGTTTTTTTTTTTTTTTATGGTTCTCTATGAATGTTCAAGGTCATGGTGCGATAGATATGGTGATGTTGTATTGGATGTGGTGAAGAAAGAGTTCAAGGACCATGTTGGAGAAATGGAGAATATGCGAAATGCGGCCAGAGAGAAGCATGGCAACTCATCACGATGGACGACATTTGAAGATGATGATGATGAAAATTATCACCCAAATCTTTTTGCTCATCAGGATCGTTCATTTCAAGTTATGAAGCAAAAATTTACTTCTTGGAACGGTGAAAGTGCCACCAACAACCAGGAGAAGAATCCCTTCTTCCAGGATCGCAATGAGAAAAATGTACGCAACCTGAGGTCTGAAGCAGCCCTTTTTGAAGAGCATAATCCATTCTGGACACCATCTCATGGATCTTCCTATAAATAGCTGACAGCAGGCAGTATTATTAGTATCTTCACATGAATAATCGTACACTTGTACTGGTTCTTTTATTATGTAAGAAGAACATTGTTGTTTAAGGTAGTATTGTGGTAGTACTGTGTGGGTTAATTGTAAAAGGAAGTTTATGCATCTATTGTCTTCCGCTCTTATTTGCAAACCTGACTCTTACCTCTTATCATGTTGCTTCTAAAATTCGAAGCGAATTCAAATCAAATCGAATCAAATTTAAGGCTAACTCAAGCTCAAATCAAAACTATAATATCACTTGAGAGTCATTAACAAGGTTATTAAATGAATAAACGAATTAATCACAAACCATACTATCGAATTAGAAACTCAAACTTAACTCATTTGAACTGAACGGTGGATTTAATCTGCGTCAACCATATCACGCCCATTTGCCAAATACAAACAACTCAACGTATCATCATATAATAGAAAATTTTAAATTAGAAATGATATGAACAATTTAATCAACCAAGCACATGGCACAAGCACATAATGATGTCTTTACTACCTATCAAAAACTCAAACCATAAACACTCTTCAACAATGCTTCTTACTTACAATTGTTTGCCCAGAAGTCCAAGGGAACAAAGCATGATAAGACCAGTCACCTCCCACCAACTTTTCTTTTTTCAATTCTCACCTAACTCCAAAGAATAAAGGATATGGTATCAACTCTTTTCTTCAAGAGTTAGCTTTATCCTTAATACCTGTAAATTCTTTAGAATAGTCACAGGTTTCTCCGCACCTATGACCAAACAGCAAGTAGTATACTTTCTCCGCACAAAATAGCCTGGCATCTAGAAATAGAGTTGGACACAAGCTCAGTGTTCAGCTCAAACAAGCCAAGCTCAAGCAAGGGTGACCACCAAACCAACTCGACCTCATCAACATATTCATCTTCTCAAATGAATTTTCTACTTCTCAAACAAACCGTCCTTGTTTGGACTCAGCTTGAATTTACTCATATCTAAAAACATTAAGTGATACCTTGAATGAATGAAACATCAAGTAACGTCATGTTTGGGATCCAATGATTGGTTCAATTACACACTCAAAAGAGGTGATATAACAGCAGTACAGAAGAACTGCTACTATGCCAGCAAAATTTCATTTCCTTAACCGCTATGCGTAAAGCTCTACAGAGCTATATCATGTGAATGAGATACCTCAAGAAAGGAATATTTTGCATTATAACAAGAAATTTTAATACAGTATATGACAACTGTGATACAAGGTTTAAAGGGGAAAATCTGACTATTAACATTGATAATCACAAACCTATCAAATATTAGGAGTTTCTGTGTTAGATGATTCAGTAGCAACTTGACGAACATCTCCTCGACAAAGTGGACATACCCTGTAAACACCAAGCAAGAGGAAGCAGATAAAACCTACTAATAAAGAAAAAGGCTTGGATATGTGAATCACGAGGAAAAGAAATGACAACATATGTAAAGTTCAGTATGATGAAGACGGTACCCATGTATCTCTTTTAGCCATTTATCAACACAGGACATGTGATATTCATGGTGGCAAGGAAGAACTCGTATTTTCTCCCCTTCCTCGTACTCAGCAAGGCAAATGTAACATCTACCAAAAAAAAGTGATTAGTTAAAATGAGGAATTCTTATTAAACAAATAATCAATCATAGCCATCACACAGAAGAATAATTAGCAACTTTCAGTCCTCCACGACAAACGCAAATGCAGTTATATTATATTTCATTTGAGCTAAATATATGAACTTCATTCTAATGTGTAAATAAATATAGAAACTTACTGTTCAACATCATCCCCACCACACCCAGCTTTGTCTACCTTCTTGTGATTTTTGAGAGGGAATGAGTTAACAACTGATTCTGGGGCAGGGAGTGACATCATAGAAAGAGAAAGGGACACAGGTTGGCGATGTATTTCATCCAAAACCTGCAAATATCATATGTATATAAAGCTAAGGTATCCAGTTATTTGGTTTAGTCTTATTATGATAAAATTCCAATGAAAAAAACCAGAAAAAGATTATTGAAATTAATACTTCCTAGTCCATGATTAAGAAAGATATGTGAAGAGCAATCATCTCTTATACCCAGAAATTATTGGTCCTTTAGAGATACAATCACATAGAAATATATTTGCTTCTATCACCCATGTACAGGTACTTTAAATAAGAGAAAATTGATAACACATCATTGCAGAAGAAAATACACTTGAATAGCTAAGCAGGAATTGAAAAAACTGCAGGAAATGAATAATTTCACCAAAAAAAAAAGGCTTGATATTATATACACATTTACATGCTCTCTGTTTCAAGGCTCGTCAACATTTGGATTAAGCTGGCCCTTCCATCTATTTGCCACCAGCAACCCAGTCAAACGTTCGCATACACCAAATTCATACAAAAGCAGAATAGTCCCCAACAAATAACAAAGAAATAAATGCAATCTGATGAAATAAGTTATTCAGTTGGGCGAAATACATGCAAATGGTCAAGGAATTTACCTCAAATAGAGCTTCAGCTAGCATGACTATTCGTGATATTGCACGAGAATTTGACTCATCACTCATCATGATTGACTCACATGAGCATGAACCATCAGGATGAGTACCGGATGGGCAGAAGTTAGTTCGCCGACCATTCTCATCAAGGCTAGAACGAAGTCTTTCCCAAAGCTGTGAAGCAATATATAAGATTATTAAATAGGCAAAAATGAAAATTTTGTTATCGTTAGCTTCCTTCCTTTCCCCCATTATCGACTAAAACAACAACAAAGTGTGAGGAAGATAAAATAATGAGAAAGGAAAATTGAACTTAAACCGTCATTTCATTAACCACTAAATTGACAATGTAAACTAGAATAAAGCACAGAGACTGAAATGATGTTAAAATACATTTGTGATAAATAAATGTAAGAGGATTATTGAAGATCGATAAGAAGAAGCACATTTTTTTCTTTTTAAATTAATTTATAGTAATATTGCTGCATACCACAGTCCACATACTGATTAGACCCAACCTACAAATCATTTAGCTGATTTCATTATTGACAGCAAGCAGGGCACAGAAATGTAAGTATAATCTTATGGAACTGAAACACTTAGGATATTACCTCAGATCTTGAGTGTCGTCTTCGTTCATTCAAGCTATGAAATCTACTGCCCAAGTAACCTGTATCACCTCTTGTACCATCATCAAAGAAGTCACCACTGAAGTCAAGGAGCCATCTTTCATGAGACCCAAGATCATCAGCATCATCCGCAGAGAAAACAATGGTTGGCGAGTCAGTAAGCCTCCTAGAACTGCGCCTTGAAATAGCATCCCAAAACAACCTACTACTATTCCTTCTGGCTTCACGGTTACCAGCATCAGCACTGCCACTAGACAAAATGTTGGAAGAGATACTCACAACATCAACATGCAGCACACTTCCATCAGGCCGGCTTTGTTCCCTGTTAGACACAAGAAATCCTAAACCAGCAGGCATTCCCCCTCCAATGGATTCATCTGCTAGTGAGTGAAAAGGTACAGGTAAATCAGGGACACGAGAAACAGAAGAATTATGGGCAGTTGTTATTTCACTTGCATGGTTCTCAGCAGACACTCCATCAGAGCGAGAATCTCCAAGTGCTTGAGAAGATGAACTACTTGGCCCAAGACAGATTTGAGATACACCCTTTTCTGAATTGTCAATACCATTGACTGCATTCTTGTTAGCCGAATCATTTACAGAGACAGAGTCTGAAGTTTCTTGTTCTTTAAATGAAGTACTAGCTGTAGTACTACTTCTATCCCTATAAGATTCATGAGGACTAGAGTTAGCACTTTCACTTACCGGATGAGGACAAATTAACTCCTTACTATGAGCCAAACATTTTCCATGATTAATAGTCTCAACGTTTCTTCCACCATCTTCATCAGAAGCATATACACTGGCCGCAATGCTGCTTCCAGATAAGGCTTCAGTTTCAGTGCTAGGGCTGCTAAATTGTGTTCCTGTGCTGCTAATCAAAGAACCTACAGGGGGATTTTGGACCACCTCAGTGAAAGGAGGACAAAGTTCTGCTGAACTCACCTGATATACATTGGAATACTCCTGCATCTAGAGCAGATAAAATCAATATATCAGTCCGTCTGCTTCCTACCAGAATCATCAAGTGAAAAAATCATGATAGAACAAGGTATAAAATATATCATGACAACAAAATCCACAAAAAATTTTAAGCTGTCAAACTTATTATGACCAGTTGGCTATTGTTGCCGAAATGAGAACCAAGAAGGTTCCACGGTTGATTTCTATACAACTGAAAGGCCATGATGCCCGATTGCCTTCATATCTATTCCAGAACTTGAAAAACATTTCGACAGTTATGATATTCCATTGATAAGCAAACATTGCATTTAAAAGCTAAATAGGCCTGTGAACATAAAAAGCACCCAAATTGCAACGTCAACTCGAAGCAAAAGAGGAGTTTACAGTCTCAATCAAAGAATCAATTAAATAGCATAAAAGGAGCTTTCAACATTAATATAAACATGGATAGAACTTGCTTCAAAACTTCACACCAACAAAATTCACTTTACAACAAACCTAACACAAAACCAGTACAAAAAATTTCATCACCCAATCAGCCATATAATCATTCCAAACCCTATCTCTTACAAATCAAGTGATATCTAAACCGTTTGCTTACACATGACCATCATAGTATCAACAATAATTACGATTAACAAACTCCCAATTATAAATTTTACACTAAATTATCCTCTCAGTCCCAAAACAACACCCCAAAATAAAATTTCAAGCTTCAACGACCCAAAGACCCCTAAGTCAAACACGTTATAAATGGTCAATTTCCAAACCGATCAAAAGAGCTAAAAAATCTCAAAACGAGACACTAATTTCAAAAAAAAGTGATCATCGAGCATCGCAATACAGCATAAACAAGCTGGGGGGAAAAAAACAAGAAGAATTCACCGATTATGATAATAACGATAACTACAGTAACGCTAAAGGTACCTCGACTGGAGCAGCTTGAGAGGTGGAGCCACCGCAAAGGAGAAAGGAGAGCAGTCTTGATCGGCGATTGACCCGGGTACGAGAAGGAGCCAACCCGATTCTACTGTTGCCCGAACCCATTTGAGTGAGAAAAAAGAGAGAAAGATGAGAGATTTGAACTTTGAAGGCCTAAGGTCTCCCACAAACAACCACCATTAATTTTACACTATAATATTTATAAGGTCAAAGTTTTTTGTCCCACCTAAAGTTTTTTTTATTTAAATATTTATTTGTTGATTATAAATTTAAAAATTAATTATTAAATATTAATAGTTAAATTAATATTTTAATCTCTTAAATAAAAAAAATAAAACAACTTTTAAAAAAATTAAAATATATAAAATATTAATAAAATAAATTTTAAAATATTAAAAATAATTTTAAAATAATAACATAAAATTAAAAGTCATTATTATTAGAGTGGTCGTTTAAAAAATCAAATTAGATGATTAAAAATAGTCACTTGATCTGACTGTTTCATTTTGCATGATTAAGACAGTCAAATTTGACCTCTTCTATCATAAATAACGATAAAAAATGATTATTATAAACAAAATCAATTATTTTCGATCATTTTTTATCATTAATAATAATAGATCTAGTCTTCTCATGCAAATTTAATGGCCAAAATTTTAATTACTTCGTGAATCAGGTAATCATTTCTAATTATTTGATTTAGTTTTTAGTATTGGCTTTTAATTTTTTTAAAATATATTTATATTTTAATATTATTTTATATTTTATCACGTTTTTTACAATATTAAATATTATATGAATCGATGTTTACATTTTAGAAAATTAATGATTAGTATATAATCATTTTGAAAAATCTCGGTGAGTTTAAAATCCTTTGGCTATATTTATAATCAAATAAAACATTAGGATTGAGATGTGACAAAAATTTATTAATTCTTTTTATTATATGATTAAAAACTTTATGATATACATGTTGGAATATATGGACAACATAACATGGGCGGCTAGTTTACTTATTTTAATGGTCAAACGGCTTATTCTTACGCAAGGTTTCTCTGAATGAAAATTTTTTATTAAAAAATATTTAAAAACTTAAAAATATCATTAACCACTTAATTCAATTAACTATTAAATATGATTACTTCGATGACAGAGATGATTAAATTTGATTATCAATCGAATCATATGATTATTTTTTATTACTTGATTAGGTTTTTGGTAATCATCGTATCTGATTTTTTTAATTTTTAATTTTATTTTTTATTATTTAAATATTATATTAATATAATTTTATATTTGATTATTTTTATAAAATTAAATTTACTATTTTTATTTTTTAACTTAAACAAAAATGCTTCTCTAACCGATTCAATTTAACAGTTAACCGATAACTTTAATTACTGATTTTAGTTAATGAGTAGGTGTTCAGGTTCGTAAGATTAGGAGTTGAAATTTGTTTTTACAAAAAACTTTGGATGAGAATTAATCATTTGATATTTTGAATTAAAAATAAAATAATATTTGATCACATAATAATATATAATTATTAATACTTGTACTGATACTGATTATAAATACATATAATATTACTCTTTATTTATATGAAACTGTTGTTGATGCTCGAGCACGGGGCAGGTATCTATGAATGAGACGGTGTCCATATGACAATTTATTTTCTAATTCTAAGTAAATTGTGAAATTAATTCTCTGTTAATTAGGATTAGATTCAATAAAAAATTGAGTTTGAATAAAACTCCATTCAATATTGTTTAAAAATAGTTTAATTTTTTATATAATCCAAATAAATCCAAACTTAAAGTGGTCAAATCATTTTGTTTGTTATGATTAAATAATTTAATTATTTAATTTATTTAAAATTTTAAATTATTTAATTATACAATTTTATAATAATGTATATATATTTATTAATACTCGATTGTTTATGATAAAATATTAGGAAATTGGATATGAGACTTTGTATGTTTTCAAGTCAACTCGAATGTCTACTTTTTGCTTGTGAAGTCATTGACCTATCTGATTAATGGCCTTGATGGGCCGGGTCAAGTACATGTGGGTTGATGGGTCATTTCGAACCCTTGACTAGGTTCAATATTAAAAGACTAAAAATATTTTTTATATTTTTAATATTTATTAAAAATAAATAACACATCACTCCTTAATTTTATTTAAACTTTTAAACCCAAATTAAAAATTAAATTGAAAACAATTACTAATAAACAATCGCCATCAACAACCTTCTAATCGCATCAAAAGTATACGATTTTTATTCGAATCATATTAATTTAATACAATTTTGATTGAATTATATTAATTTATTTTAATTTTAGTCCTAATTTCAATTACGAGTTTGAGACTGATAGGAATTAGGGTTAGAGTTTGTTTGTATTTTAGAAATATAAATGATATTAATTTTATTTATATATTTTATAAATTAATTAAAATACATTGTAATCATTAAAAATAATTTCTAACTTTCGAATAAATTTCCAAAAAGTATCGGATGAACGTGCCTCTGTCTCTAACCGGGCCACGAGAAGCACGTTTCAAGGCCACGTTGATATGCTTGCAGTCATTATAATCAAATAAAACATTGAAATTGTGATGTGACAAAATTTTATTAAATTTTTATTATATGATTGAAAACTTTGTATTATAAAAGTGTGGATGTAAATATGGACAACGTGTTCATAGTTCGTCTTATTATTATTATTTATTGTATTTGTGTTTATGGAAAGTGATGTTGGCTAATTATGGCCTGCTTGGTTTTGAAGGTAGGTATTTGTTGGTGAGGTGGAGTTAATATGGCAAACTCTTGGTGTCATTTTCTTGTGGCCAAACCAGTAATGCGTACGTAAGGATTTCTTAAAAGACAAAAGTCCCATAAAAAAAAAAAATAAATAAAGTTTTAAGAAGTTAAATACCTACATATTGATTAAATTTAATTAAATAGTTTAAAATGATTACTAAATTGAATTGAAAGTTGAATCTCATAATTAAAAATTTAGTAAAAGTAGTCAAATTTGATAGTCTTCACTATTAGAGTTGGCAAAAAACAGTCGATTTTATGCATACTGATTATTTTCGATTATTTTCAATAACGAAGGCGGTCAAATCAGATATAGTCATCAATCTAATCAAGTGATTATTTTCAACCACCTAATTAGGTTTTCAATAACTACAGTTAGCGATGGTGGTGGTCGTTTTTTAAAATTTTTTATAATTATTTTAATATTATTTTATATTTTAAATATTTTTATAAATTTAATTTTATAAATTTATTTTTTATTCAAAGTCCCATAAAAAAAATTGTAAGAAGTTAAATATCTATATATTGATCAAATCTAATTAGATAGTTTGAAATAGTCATTAAATTGAATTGAAGGTCCGATCTGACCGTTAAAGATATAACAAAAGTAGTCAAATTTGACTGCCTTCACTATCAGAGCTGATAAAAAACAGTCGATTTTATGTATACTAATTGTTTTTTGCTATTTTCAATAGCGAAGGAGGTCAAATCAGATCTAACTATCAATCTAATTAAGTGATTATTTTCAAACACCTAATTAGGTTTTCGATGGCCACCATTAGCGGTGGTGATGGTCATTTTTTAAAATTATTTTATATTTTAAATATTTTATAAATTTAATTTTATTATTTCTTTTTTATCATTTTTTATTCAAAAAAAAGGTCTATTTGATTAGTTAAATTTAACGGTTACTTGCTAAATTTAACCGTTGACTTTGATCAATAGATGAGTATTTGGTTTTTTAAAACTTTTTAGATGACGCTTTTCATTTAAGGAAACCTTGGGTGGGAATTAGATGTTTGGCCTTTTCTTGTATGTGTGCATTCCAATTATAGGCAAATTCTATTATTGTTTCTCTAGTAATTAGGGCTCGATTTGATCCAAATTAAGGTTGAACATCTAAAAGAATCAATACAAATCTACTTAAGATTAACAAGTTAAAAATCAATTTTGGTTTGAAAATAATTTAATTTTAAATTCAATTTAAAATAGTTTGAACTCGATTTGTTTTATAAAAATAAGTGAAATCCATCGTTTGAATTTCACTATCCAACTCTACTACTAAATCCATAAATACTTGTTTTCTAAAATGAGCTAATTGTCTCTGAAAATTGGGTTTTTATGAATTTTTTTTAGTTTATAATATACAAAAAAATATTAATCTTTTAATATTTCTATATTTTATAAATTAACAAAAATATCATTCGAAAGGCATAGCTTGAGTGGAAAAGAGATGTTCTGGTTTTCCCTTCCTCCATCCGAACAAGGATTACAACATCTTAACAAATCATATTCCAATTGAATATTAGGTAAAGAATGAGCCCAATCAAACTTAAGGCCAAGATAAATAGCCCATAGCTCTGTGTATAGTTGCTATCTTTGCATCCCTTCTGTTATCATAATACCTTCTTTCTGCTATCAAATCACTGTTGTATACCACCGGCTCGAACTATATAAAAGGTTATCTAAATTTAAGATATGCGAAATTGAAAGATGAATTTTTAAGGAGATCTATAGATGGGGATAGATATCTTGATACCATGCATTAGTCTTGCTCGAAATAATCCAGTATAAATGTACTAAAAAGCCCTTTACTTTCTTAAACCCAACCCTAATTCATTTTTGCCCTAAACCGTAATATGCTCATTTTTTACTCTCCCAATGACTCATCTCCTTCCTTATCAATTAAGATCTCTTCTTAGCTCATTGTTTTCCTCTTTTGCTCAAATTTCTAATATGACGAGGATGAGAATAAGGTCAAGGGCAAGAAAAAAATAGAGAAAAATATCGATATTGTTCTGTAGGATGTCTCATTTATTTCCTTTGTAGTTAAGATTTTTTGTAAGCTCGTTGCCTTTCTCTTTTACTCAAATTTCTAACATAATGAGGATGAGAATGGGTTAAGGGTAAGGAAAAGATAGAGAAAGAGATCGCTATTGTTCTGTATGATCACTCATCTCCTTTCTTCTCAATTAAGATCTCTTGTCGTCTTCTTTTTTTGCTCAAATTTTTAATATAATGAAGATAAGGATGAGATCGAGGGCGAAGAAAAGATAGAGAAAGAGATTGATATTATTCCGTAGAATAACTCATTTTCTTTCTTCTCAATTAAAATCTCTTGTTGGCTTGTCATCTTCCTCCTTTATTCAAATTTTTAACATAACGAGGATAATGATGTGATCGAAGGCAAGGAAACGATAGAGAAAGAGGTTGACACTGTTTCATAGGACGAGGATTTCATCGATCCTGTACATTAAATGAGAAATTAGGCCCCACATTGCCACTTGCCATGTCTAGAACCTTTCATGGCCCTAATTTTTCAAGGGCAAGGTAGTGTTGAAGATAATGTTATTTATTTCTTCTTTACCAGAAACTTCACTCTTTTCAATCAGCCGGTCCAATCAGCCATGGCCACAGAAGGATCCACACATCATGTGAATTGTAGGTGAGAACTGACTGGTAGCTGAATATCGGAAGAGATTATGCTATAAATCTCGAACCTTATCCTTTCACCTTTTCTCACTTCTCATCGCCATTTCGCCACAAACCAGTTATTAAAAAACGAAAAGGAAAAAAAGGAGTCACCAAAGCAACAAGAAGATGCATCATCCTCCTCCACCCCATGGTCCACCACACGATCCGCCTCCTCCAGGACCCCCTGGACCGCCACCTCCACAAGCACCACCACCTGGACCACCGCCTCCTCACCAGCCAGGCCCTCCTCCACCAGGACCTCATGGACCGCCTCCACCTGCAGGCCCCCACGACCCACACAAACCGCATCACCATCACCATCACCCGTAATGTTTTACCGGCTTAAAGCATGTAGAGTTTAATAATATTGTGTGGTGTGTGTTAGCTTGTGTAAGCCTTAGGTAGCCGCCATAGCTAGCTACTATGAAGTATCGATGTCCTTTTCTACTATGTTAAGAGATGGAGATGATGATCCACTATGGAAATAAATTATGAAGCACTATATATTTATATATATAATGGTTTCCCTTCCATTTATATTGTCCTCTTTCCAGTGTTCTTGTATAATGACTTTGTTCTTCCTTTGTATACATAGTTTAACACAGTTTTGATAAAATGATTGATTTATATGATAATACTTAATTTTGTTTTGATTATTTTTTTATTATTAATATTATATTATGTGATTTGTTAAATAATAAAAGATCTAATATTTTATTACTAAGATAATTTTATAAAAAATTTAACTTAAAACATATTAGTTTATAATATCTTAAGACTATTTAAATAAAATAAAATTTCAATGATTTTTTTATTTTTATTAATCAAATATAATAATTACTCATATTTTAATATGATTAGATATGATACTAATTTATAGTTAATAATATTTAAATAAATAATTATTTATTTCAAATAAAATATATTTTTAAGGTTGTATTTTTGATAAGATTGTAATTAATTGAACAAGTCAATTTTAATATCAAGTTAATCATTTTAGATTTGAATTGGCTCTTATTTCGATTTAGTTCGATTTTAATTCACTAATACCACCCATGTTCAAACCTGGATTTGTAAAAAGTTTTGTACCTGAGCTTTGGGTCTATCCATTAGGTCTTATATTTTTTTGTTAAAGTTCGGTTTATTAAAATTTTTTAAACTCCTGTTTTCAGACTCGTTCTCTAAGTTTAAGAACATATTTGTTATTAACTAAGATAAAGTCTCAAAACTGAAATGAGCTAAGACACTTTTACAATGCAAAATACCACAGGTAACAACATAGTGACCACAAAGGTTAGGGCATACATGTCACATTATTTTTTATCAAATATGCCCTCTTTAGTAAAGCAAGATTTGAATCGAATATGTTTATATTTGTTTTTAAATTTGATTCGAATAAATCTGAAATGAACTAATCGAATCCAAATATGAACTATAATTTTAAAAATTAGTAAATACACGTTTAAATACAAATTATACAGACCGAATATGAATTGTAACATCCCGAGGTTAACATGGTCTTTTTAGGCCTTGAATCAAGGCTAGAAGAGAGATTTCTCAGTTAGAATCAGCTTCAGTGAGTTAGGAGGGTAGAATGACCTTTTTGATGGCTTTATATACAGCTTGTGGAAGGAGCACGATCGTGCGTCTCTGGACACAAGCCCATACATCCTTTTCTCGCCATGCACGCCCTATCGCACGCCCATGCATGCCTGCTAGTATATAAAGTTAAATTTTTTCCTCCGCCAATTTCAGCGAGTTTCTTATCCATTTTCCCTTTCTTTTCTCTTCAGCTAACCCTAATAAAATTGAGATAGAGATTAGCCAGTTTTTAACGACCAATTCAGTCAAAATTCAGTTAGAGATAGTGAGATTGAAGTCATTAGCAGTTCTAGGTAAGTATCTTCTTACCTTCTTCCTGTTTCCAGAGTTTATGTTTTCTTGGTTGGGTTGATTCAGTATAGCAGCATGTCCTCAGTTTAATAGCATGTCCTTGTGTTATTAATGATGATATAGATGAGAAATTTGGAGGTAAAAGTATGCTTAGTTCCCTTGATACATATGTGTGTGTGTTGTAAGGGTTTAGAGAGACATTAGTATGATTTGGCTATGAATGATGAGGAAAACGTGTTAATAGTAGTATATGTTGCATGTTTGTATGTTATGGTATGTTTGATTGAAGTTTGATGAGTTTTGGGTTGAGTTTTGGGAATGATCTTATGTGTTTCGGCCATAGGTGTCGAAACAGAGTATGATACACGCTCGTGCATGTTGGGTTTTAGTAGGGTCACGGTCGTGTATGCGAGCCATGAACGACTAGATAGTAAGGTAACGACCGTGCACTTGAAGGTTACGGTCGTGAGTTAGCAAAATTCAAGAATTAAGTAGAATTTCCAAACTCTAGCACGGTTGGGCTACACGACTGACACATGGCCCGTACAGGCTTATGCACGCCCGTGCGTCCGATAGTGTACGTTCGTGCGCTTCATAAAAATGAGAAACTTCCTTCATTTTCAGCAGAATTTCAGTATTAAAGGAACATGCCACATATTCTAAGTAATATAAGGGAAAAAAATATTATATTATGATCAGAATAAGTTTAAAGAAGAAAGAGACACAGAAAATTACACAAGAACCTCCAAAGTCACCTTTTCATAGTATTAATTGAGAGGAATTTAATAGTAATACTAAAACAGCTTGAATAGCAAAATATGATCAGAAACAGATGGAAATAGAAAAACAAATACAGTAAATGTATATGTATGTGTATATACATATCCAGAAATAGAAATCAAAACAGTATAGAAACAAACAGAAACAGAACTAGTAATATTTATGAAATATAACAAAGGAAACTGACAGACACAGTGACAGAATACAACAGAATTTAGAATAGTTTACACAAAACTTATTAATAAGCTTAATAAGTTACCGAAATAGTATATCAGTAAGAATATGTGGAACAAATCCATAATAGATGTACATCTAAACAAAAAGCAATCAAAAGAGAAGAAATGATAATTTATCATACATGATTTGCATTACATGACATGACATGTCATATAGTATTTTCAGAAAAATGGAACTAAGGATCCAATTACATGTTTTCAGTAGAAAAACAAGATGATTTGGATATCAATTTCAAGGGTGAATACGAGGGGGTGAATGTGAGTTTCAACACACTTTTATAGGAGCCAACATCAGGGTTTATATGACTATACTAGCCATTATATATCGACATATGCTGGTAGACTTAGTTAGCAGCTTATGATGATATGATCAGTGTATAACGCGATGTGCTCAATTTCAGTTATCAAATCAGCTTTCAATTCAGATTCAGTGGCAACATGTGTGTAGACAGTTTCTAGCACATGTTTGTATAGGAAACTCACATGGCCAGGGTGTCGAATCCCTGTATTCATTAGTCTACGCAGCACATTTTTTATATATGATTTTTAGATACAGTTTTCAGTATTTTAGCAGCTGTTATATCAACTTTTCAGTTAGTTTAGGATCTTCGGATCCATCAGTAGTATTTTAGTAAATAGTTTTCAGAATAATGATTTCAATAAACAGGTCAAGACCTATACATGATTTCAGTAAATTTTATGACATGTTATTTCCACATGACATACATAGTAAAACATGATTAAGTTTATGATTAATCAGTGAGAAACAGTAAAACAGTAAACATTTAGAATACATGAGAATCATATGACAATACATGGCAAAAGAGCAAGCAGAACAAAGAAATTATTAGATAATCTGATAACCATAAATACAAACAGAATATGAAATACCAAAAAGAAAAGCCTATATAGAATATTACATATATGTAATAGAATGAACAGGTTTACAGAATAAACCTATGACATAACAATTAAAGAGAAAAGATAATGAATATCAGAAAGAGACCTTAGTGATTCAAGTTAGACCGCTTAGGATTTCTCTTCATTCTGGGTTGTTTACATATACTCATATACATATTTACGACATAGCATGAGGTAGTATTCGAATAGTAAGTTAATTAAAGAAGAATATTCTATCAGATTAGAATGAACTTAGTTGAGGTTATCAGATGAACAGTTAGACTAGCTATAGGCAAAGTAGAGTCTATTAAACTAGTAATCAGATTGACAATGAAATGGAAACAGAGTAAGAAAACCTTAAAAGAAGAAAACAAAGAATAAGATAAAAGAAGAAACTATTAGACTATTAGAGAACTTAGTTAAGTTCATTAGCTTAGTAGCTAGTCAGATATGTATCAACTTAGTACCTACCCGAGGGTAGAGGTAGGAGATGCTTAATGAGTGACTTGTCACTCATCCCCCTTAGTTTCCTTTCTTGTAGGTTAGTGTTTTGGGAAGCTGAGCTTGAAGTGCGAGGTGGCTGATGAGTAGCATACAGCTTGAGCGGGTTCTCACCCGAGGTTTTCAACTTCGTATATGTATGTATATATGTATTCAGTTTTAAATAGATAGCATGTTGGCTTGCATGCTTATGTTGACCCTGCATATGAGATGTACAGTATCAATTGTATTTTCAGATACTCTTTATTAACAATAAAATATGAGTTTTATTCAAGATATTGTACAGCAAGTTTTAGCATTCCACCACATTCTTTTATAAACTTTTGCATTGCAAATGTTTCAGTATAGTTTTATATAGGGTTTCCTGTTGGATGTGATTGGTAACGATTTTCAGACAGTAAGAAAATAAAATAAAATAATATAGTTTTTATATAATAAATAAATACTAGCAGCACAATGACATCTAGCAGGGGGTCTTACACGAATACGAATACAAACTTAAATTAAAATTTTTTTAATTATTTGTATTAATTATAATATTTAACAAAATATAAATACAAATTATACAAACTGAACATGAATACGAATACGAATTAAACACAAACTAAATTATACGAATCAAATACAAATCTGAATTTTACTATAAAAAAATTCAACGAACACAAACAGAAGTCCGAACTATACAAAATGAGCACAAACAAGAACATATGCATGTTCACATTTGATTCAGTTCTAATTCAACCTTACTTTTCAGAGAATTTTAGCAAGTCTTCTGCAATTATTGAACATCTCTAAAATTTAAACTTTACAACTTCGAAAATTAGACAAATACATCAATTCTCATAATAAATTTTCTGTTATCGAATTTTGGGTTTGAACAACTCTGTTTAAGCTCAAACTTGGAAATTTAGTGAATAAAATTTTTTGTTCAAACCCGCTCAAGGCCCAAAATTTTTTGAGTCTGAAATTGAATTTTTTAGACGGAACAATCGGATTTTAGGCTTATTCGACCCAATTGACGGCCTACCCACAGGATGCAAGACTTGGATTGGGTCGAATTGGTATCAGATTCCATCTAAAGTCGGATAGGCCCGATTAGAAGTGGTAACTAAAAGCCAGAACCGGAAGCCGAACCCTCTCTAAGTATCTCTCGCGCTCTCGTTCCCCCTGAAAAACCCTTGACGCTCGTTTCTTCTGGTGCCGCGTTTGATTCGAGTTTGAAGGTGTCTCATTAGCTTAATTTTCGTTTTTGTTTCTCTTTGCACCGTGTCAACTCGAAAGAAATATTAAATTCATTTTTTGTTTTGAATTTTATAGTTTTTGTTGAGTGTTTTATTATAATGAGTGACGAATGATTGATGTTTCCAGCATGAAGGTGGTTAGTTAACTGTTTGGATACTTGGTGATTGGTACCCAGATGCTAGAATTTCTAAATAAGGTGCCCAGTGTCAGAGGCATGGGCTTAACGAACAGACAAATTATGGTTTTTGTGAGTGTTTTTGCTTGGTTGCTTAAAATTCTGGGACAACACACGGAAAAGCAATGGAAAAATTTTACTTTTGAGTATGATTTTGTTTGAAAGTAGTGGCGTGTCTCTGCTGACATTTTCAGTTAGCTGAATCTAATATGCTTGGTTAGGTTATTTTGGTTTTAGGAAATTTAAAATTTTGATTAAATATTTTCAGATGCTGTATTATGTGGATTCCAGTAATTCCTGATATTTAAAAGTTGTAAAAATTGTGATTTGCTAGAGTTTCCTGCCTTTGTTGCAAGTAGATGAAAAACGATTCAGTTTTTGTGCATACTAATATGGCAGGGTGTGGACAGAACTGATTTCTTATGTTGTTTTGTTTTACTATAATTATGTGCTCTTTTGTTGTGGCTGTGTTAAGCCAACTAGTTTCTTATGGATTATTGCAGATTTGGAAAGAATATGGACGATAGTTTATATGATGAGTTTGGAAACTACATTGGACCTGAAATAGAGTCTGACCAAGAGAGTGATGCTGAGGAAGAAGATGAAGACCTTCCAGACAAGGCTGCTGAAGATGAGCCTATGTCAGACGGTGAGGATGCAGCTAATGGGTGGATTACTGCTGCTAATGATGTTGATATGGACAACCAGATTGTCCTTGCTGAGGATAAGAAATACTACCCAACTGCAGAAGAGGTTTATGGTGAAGATGTTGAGACTTTGGTCATGGATGAGGATGAGCAGCCCCTTGAACAACCCATTATCAAACCTGTGAGAAATATCAAGTTTGAGGTTGGAGTGAAAGATTCTTCAACGTATGTGTCAACCCAGTTTCTTATTGGTCTCATGTCAAACCCTGCTTTGGTACGGAATGTTGCGCTTGTGGGGCATTTGCATCATGGGAAAACAGTTTTTATGGATATGTTGATTGAACAAACACACCATATGTCTACATTTGATCCAAATAGTGAGAAGCACATGAGATACACGGATACAAGGATTGATGAGCAAGAAAGAAGAATATCAATCAAGGCAGTTCCTATGTCGCTTGTTTTAGAGGATAGCAATTCAAAATCATACCTTTGTAACATCATGGACACCCCTGGTCACGTCAATTTCTCTGATGAAATGACTGCTGCTCTCAGACTTGCAGATGGTGCTGTTTTAATTGTTGATGCTGCTGATGGGGTTCTAGTAAGATACCTATTCTTCTGCAACTTATTATCATTCGTCTATCGAAATAATTGTATTTCTGTAATTATATTTATTTTAATGAGCCACCATAGCTAGATCTAAGTATGAAATTTGAATATACTAAGGTGATAGGTATCTGTTTTTGGGAATCCATGCTGGAATGAACTCAGGTTATGGTTTTTCTCTTTTAAACCTATTGCTGTCACAAAGCAAACAATCTCTATTAAATTCCATGGGTGCTTGGTGATTTTTTCTTTGGGCCTTAGGATTGTGTTGTTTAACGATATATTTACTGCCGATGTCTTTCTTAATGAATGTGTTTGAGCATCATAGTCATGAATTGCTTGGTGTAATAATTCTGGTCTTTTTTCATGCACAGGTGAACACTGAGAGGGCTATACGCCATGCAATCCAAGAGCGCCTGCCCATTGTAGTTGTAATCAATAAGGTAAATTTACATTCAGCCGTGCTCAATTCTAATTCTCAGATTTCATTATCAACTAGTGCTTCGTGCCTTAGTGTACCTACCAATTTATTTATGTATTCTTCCCCCTTTAAAAGGTTGACAGGTTGATAACAGAACTGAAGCTGCCTCCCAAGGATGCTTACCATAAATTGAGGCATACACTTGAAGTCATTAATAACCACATTTCTGCTGCTTCAACCACTGCTGGAAATGTTCAAGTTATAGATCCAGCTGCTGGGAATGTATGTTTTGCAAGTGCCAGTGCTGGATGGTCCTTCACCTTGCAGTCATTTGCAAAATTATATGTCAAACTCCATGGGGTCCCATTTGATGCTGACAAGTTTGCAGCTCGACTTTGGGGGGACATGTACTATCATCCAGATACTAGGAATTTTAAAAAGAAACCTCCTGTGAGTGGAGGGGAAAGATCGTTTGTCCAATTTGTTCTTGAACCCCTCTATAAAATATATAGCCAAGTGATTGGAGAACACAAGAAGAGTGTGGAAGCAACTCTTGCAGAACTTGGTGTGACTCTTAGTAATGCAGCTTACAAATTGAATGTCAGGCCTCTGCTCAGGTTGGCTTGTAGCTCAGTTTTTGGTGCAGCCTCAGGCTTTACTGATATGTTGGTTAAGCATATACCTTCTGCTCAAGAAGCTGCAGCAAGGAAAGTAGACCACATATATACAGGACCCAAACACTCCATGATTCACAAGGCCATGGTTGACTGTGATGCTTTAGGCCCCCTTATGGTCAATGTGACCAAGCTGTATCCCAAGTCTGATTGCAGTGTCTTTGATGCTTTTGGTAGGGTTTACAGTGGTACAATTCAGACAGGGCAGACTGTACGTGTGTTGGGAGAAGGTTATTCCCCAGATGACGAGGAGGACATGACTGTAAAAGAAGTAACAAAATTATGGATTTATCAAGCTCGAGATAGGATACCCATAAGCAGTGCACCTCCGGGTTCTTGGGTTCTTGTTGAAGGTGTTGATGCGTCAATTATGAAAACTGCCACTCTATGTAATATGGATTATGAAGAAGATGTGTACATTTTCCGGCCACTACAATTCAATACCCTTCCTGTGGTAAAAACAGCTACAGAACCCTTAAATCCTAGTGAATTGCCTAAAATGGTGGAGGGTCTGAGGAAAATTAGTAAAAGCTATCCTCTAGCTATAACTAAAGTTGAGGAGTCTGGGGAGCATACTATTTTAGGTACTGGGGAATTGTACTTGGATTCAATAATGAAAGATCTGAGAGAGCTTTATTCTGAAGTTGAAGTCAAGGTGCTTATTCTCATTTACCACTTTGCTCTTGGAATAATTTAATGATCTTCCCCTTGTTCGTCTCTATTGGATACTTTTGCCTTAATTGGCATGCTTTGCATAAATTTTTAGGTGGCAGATCCGGTTGTCTCATTCTGTGAAACAGTGGTAGAGTCCTCTTCGATGAAATGTTTTGCCGAAACACCCAACAAGAAAAATAAAGTCACCATGGTAGGGAAACCACTTAATTTTTTTCTTTTCTGATCCTTGTGATTTTGGGATTCACAATTAATATAGCTAATGGAATAAAGTTTTCTAAATGTCTGCATTTGGCAGATTGCTGAGCCACTGGAAAGAGGTCTTGCAGAGGATATTGAGAATGGTGTTGTAAGTATTGATTGGAGTCGGAAGACACTTGGTGATTTCTTCAAAACAAAATATGACTGGGACTTGCTGGCGGCTAGATCCATATGGGCATTTGGCCCCGATAAGCAGGTAAGTTAGATGCTTTGCATTTTTAGGGGTGGCAGGTGCTATATTATATTATATGCTCCAAATTAACCTTGGAATCTTGTTTTAATTCGTTTATTGTCCTAGGAGCCTAATTTAATGTTGTATCATATTTTTTATCTACAGGGACCTAATATTTTATTAGATGATACACTTCCAACAGAAGTTGACAAGAACTTGCTGGGTGCTGTCAAGGATTCCATTGTTCAAGGGTAAATTATCTTCTTTTTTTTTTTTCTTTTTTGTGGCTCCATATTATTTCTCACCGCAAATTCTTTTATGAAAATTTGGACAGATTTCAGTGGGGTGCTCGAGAAGGACCCCTCTGTGATGAGCCCATCAGAAATGTCAAGTTTAAAATAGTTGATGCAAGGATTGCTCCTGAACCTCTGCATCGGGGATCTGGGCAGATTATTCCCACAGCTCGTCGTGTGGCATATTCGGCTTTCCTCATGGCTACCCCACGTCTTATGGAACCAGTGTATTATGTGGAGGTAAATTATTGTAATGAATTACGTTTTGAAGAAAGGTTGTATGCAGTTGGTTGCTTTTTTTAGCTTAAATGGACTTTAATGCCATGATCTTGAAGCTAAATGGTCATCTTATCCGTCATTGTCTTTTATATTCTTTTAATATCTTATGGTATACATTCATCTCAAAAAGACATCTAATATACATTCAATTCATTTTTGCTGCACTAGAATTTCTGAAGGTTGTCAAATAAACATAAAAGTATTCCTTTGAAATCTAAAGAGTATATTTCTTCATTTTTTTCTCCTTGGATGTTGAATTTTCTATGGTATTCATTAAAAAAATTGTTTCATTGGGATATAATCATTTTACCAGAAGTTTTTGACTCACGTGTTCTGGTTATCTAATTTGTTTTTTACTGTACATCAGATACAAACTCCAATTGATTGTGTCTCTGCGATCTACACGGTGTTATCTCGCAGGCGTGGCCATGTTACAGCTGATGTTCCTCAACCAGGGACCCCAGCTTATATTGTTAAGGTATGGAAAGCTTTGCGGACTGCAGTCCCTTTAAAAATTGGCTTCTATGAGAATGACTGATTTTTATTATTTTAGTTTGGATAAGTGAGGACTAGACTATTTGCAATTTTTTTCTTATTGACTTTCCAAACAATCCGTTGTGGTATATTTTATGTGCATGCCACTGATTCTTCCACTTGTGGAGGATCTGTGAAACCGTAGGTGTCGAGTTGCAATGTAATAGATTTGCTTGTTTTAGTAGTTGCATTCATATTTTTTGGCCATTGTTTTTCAGGCATTTTTACCTGTGATTGAATCATTTGGTTTTGAGACGGATTTGAGGTATCATACTCAAGGACAAGCATTTTGCCTCTCGGTCTTTGATCACTGGGCTATAGTTCCTGGAGATCCCCTTGACAAGAGCATAGTTTTGCGGCCACTTGAACCTGCTCCAATCCAGCACCTTGCTCGTGAATTTATGGTCAAGACAAGGCGTAGAAAGGTACTACTTTAATCTCCCTCGTGCTTCACTCTCTCTCTGGCCTTTAGATTCTAACTTGTGGTCAAACAAACCTTTTGTCGGAAAATGCATGAGGAGTATCTTGTCTAAGATAAATTTACATAATTTGAGGGACACAATAGTCTTTCTAAAGTACCCAACGTGCCTTCTTGTAGGATCAATGCATTTAAGGTCATTTAATTTTTCACCAACGCAACCGTGGTCATTAATCTTTAAAATGTTGCAAAAAAATACTTAAACTGTGAGTTTCTTTGCCGTTAGGTCACTGTCTAGATTTATCATTTGAATAAGTAACGAAAACTGATGTGAATGTTGATAGGATGCTAATGTAGATGTTGACTGTGATATTGACTGGACACCATATCAATGGACCCTTATATTTTAGCACAGTCAACGTCCACTTCAACATTCACGTTAGTGTCCATGTCTGTTTTTGTTATTGATTCAAACGGCAAACCTTGATCATGGCCTAGATGCAAATGAAACTCAAAACTCAAGTATTTTTTTTTTTTTTTATAACATTTTAAAAATTAGTGATTAAGGTTACAATTAGTTGAAACCTCAGTGATCATGAGTGTATTGAACACATATTTGTGATGCTACTTATTATGGTTGTCAGTTATGCTGGTAACTTTGTTGTGTTTAGCCATATGATTTATACCATTGGATTATTCAAATGCAAGAATGCGCACTTGATTTTGCAGGGTATGAGTGAAGATGTGAGCATCAATAAGTTCTTTGATGAAGCCATGGTGGTAGAGCTCGCTCAACAGGCAGCTGATCTTCATCAGCAAATGATATGATGTAAGGAAGCAAATTGATATGTTTGTCTTGAGAGCTTATTCTATCCTCCGTTGCTTCTGCTAAATCCATCAGGGTTTTAAAGGGTTACAACAAAGTAGTTATTGTTAGGCTACTATTAACTAAACACCACTCACCAACACTTCCCCTAGGAATCTCCAGTTTCGTTTAAGTCCAAAGAGATTTTGATTATGATTGTATTTCTATGGAATTGTTTAATGGATCTATTGTTGTATTTGATTCCCTGCTATTTTTCAAGGCTTGTAAGCTAATTTATTCTGTATGTCCCTTATTGCCAGTGGTGAAGCCTTTCCAACGACAGGTCCATTGAGCATTGAGATTATTTCTATAAATGAACCATAAATATTGATTTTAATTCTAAGTTGTAATTGATCTTCATCGGTGGACCACGCTTTTATTTAGGTGAAATGGGCCACCTTGTGATCCTTGTCTCAAGGCCTCTGGCATGGGCTTCACAGCCAGACACGCTTTACAACTTTACAGAGTATGTTTTCCGTGCATCATGCTAAACACTAGTGGGTTAGGAGCTTGACTCAACCCCCTTGGTATATCTTTTATTAGATTTGTAAGTTAAATTTGATTCATTGCCTTAGTGATGAGTTATGAATGTTGTTGGGATTGAAGAGAATATAGATATTTAAAGAGATTGAATTAATTTACAATAATATTATCTATACATAATTTTTATATCTATTTTGTATATTCGATTGATATGTCATCATGTAATTAAGTAATTTTGAATTAAAAATAAAGTCAGTATAAATTAACATTTAATTATATAATAATATATTATTTAAATACATAAAATGTATACAAAAATGATATATATATAATATTATTCATTAATTTAATAACAAATTAATATGTAAAATGTCACATAGATTATATTTATGCTGACTAGGGATAAGTGTAATGTCAATTTTCTTCACTTATTTAAATTATTGATTTTTTTTTTTTTGGATTATAATTTTGGTTCTTGCATCCATCAAAATACATCAAATTTGTTGTCATACACTTTTCTTAACTTAATTTGGTTAACAGAAAAACATTATTATCATGTTATATCTAGTTCTTTCACTTTTAAGATTATCATATCACTCTACTGATTCAACAAAATTTAAAATAGTCTTTTGCACATTAGATTTGTCATCAACACACTTTTCTTCCCATCCACTTTTACCATCTTCTTCTTTGTAAGTGGTTTTGGTAAGTGTTGATTTTGGTGGGTTTAGAAGAACAACAGTTTTGTTAGTTTAGGTTTTCATCTACGATTGAAAACATTAGATTTGTCATCAACATACTTTTCTTCCCATCCACTTTTACCATCTTCTTCTTTGCAGGTGGTTTTGGTAAGGGTTGATTTTGGTGGGTTTGAAAGAACAACAGTTTTGTTAGTTTAGGTTTTCATCTACGATTGAATTGCATGTTTTTAAATTTATAAAAGAATCAAGATATCATGCTTTACACTTTTGATGAATTTAGGATTGAATGAGCAATAATTATATTCGGTTTAAATATAAGTGGACAGCGTTTTTTGTGATTTTGTATTTAGATAAGTGCGATTGTAATAATTAAAGTTTTAAAATTGAATTATAAAGACTAAATTATAATTTTTTAAAATTGTAAAAGTTAAATTATCATGTTTAAAAATCAAGGGACATCAAAATTTTTGTTGTTTTAACATTTTTAGATATAAAATTATCATTTTATCTTTAAGTTGGGGGTGAAAGGGGAAATGGCTAAACCTTGGGTGGGAAAACTGAATGACTTTTTTATTGTCCCATACTGTAAACAGAGCAGTTGAACCTTCCTTGGTTGACAGAGACAGACAAACTCATTCAACAAGTCAACTTCCAAAATCGATCTAATTATAAAGCAAAAACCACCACCCACCTCTGTTTCAGATTCTGACATGACCAAACCCACATCAAAATTTAAACTTGTTTCAAATTACACTTTCTTTCTTGTTTAGAACTCACCATCTTCGCCAAATAAACGTTCGATCGAGGATGGTTCAGCCCCAAGAACCCGTGAAACTATCACCGGGTTTCAGTCTTTTCCCTTCTCTAAAACCCCCAAATAAAACCCTTTTCTTTCACCAAATCGCAGCTCTTTTCATCACGTTTTTGGCTTATGCTTCCTTTCATGCCTCCCGTAAACCCCCCAGCATTGTCAAGAGCGTTCTTGGCCCCACTTTGCAATCTGATTCTGATTCTGGATGGGCCCCTTTTAATGGCCCTCGTGGTACTCACAGGCTTGGTGAGCTTGATTTAGCATTTCTTACTTCTTATTCTTTTGGCATGTATTTTGCTGGACATATTGGTGATAGGATTGATTTGAGATTGTTTCTTGTTTTTGGAATGATGGGAAGTGGTTTTTTTACTATTCTTTTTGGTTTAGGATATTGGTTTAGTGTTCACTTGTTCATTTATTTTGTGGTTGTACAAATATTGTGTGGACTTTTTCAGTCGATTGGGTGGCCTTGTGTGGTGGCAGTAGTGGGGAATTGGTTTGGGAAAGAGAAGAGAGGATTGATTATGGGAGTATGGAATTCTCATACATCTATTGGTAACATTGTTGGCTCTGTCTTAGCTTCTGGAGCTTTGGAGTTTGGTTGGGGTTGGTCATTTGTGGTGCCTGGAATTTTGATCATTTTTGTTGGGATTTTTGTGTTTTTGTTTCTTGTTGTGAGGCCTGAGGATTTGGGGTTTGAGACTGCTGGAGCAGAGGTTGAGATGAATGTGGAGAATGAGGAGAAATTGGAGAATGAGGAAGTGGGACTTCTTGGAACGGACAGTTCGGAATCTTTGCAAGCAATTGGGTTCTTAGAGGCATGGAGGTTGCCGGGTGTGGCACCATTTGCATTCTGTCTTTTCTTTTCAAAGCTTGTGGCTTACACTTTCTTGTATTGGTTGCCTTTCTACATAAGGCACACAGGTAATTTTTTTTCTAAAGAAATGTTCATTTAAACTTGTGAAAATGAATTTTATTGTTGCATGATGATAACTCTTGGGTGAATTGCATCATTGTACTTTACTGAATGTAAAAGTACCTTAATTACTCTCATAGACACAAATGAGAGTATAAATCTCACACTTAAGTTCTTTCAAAACTTATTTTGCTGCTTAGTTGAAGTAATACCAAGGCTCTTATTAGTTGCTCATCATAGATGATGCATATGATAGATTGAAATTCTTTAGATACCAGAGCACCTTCATTTCTTTGGAGTTTGTTGAAAAGGTCTCTCCTGAGTGAAAATGGTTGTAGCAGTGCTTAAGCTTTCTTCGAACACTCCATCATAGTTGATCCATTTGTTGAATAAAACTCCTTGGTATACCGAAGAAACCTTTATTAATGAACTTGTGATGGAATGACAGCTGTTGCTGGTGTACATTTGTCACACAAAACTGCCGGCATACTTTCTACCGTATTTGATGTTGGAGGAGTTTTTGGTGGGATTTTGGCAGGATTCATTTCTGATTTGATTGAAGCTCGTGCAGTTACTTCGGTCGCATTCTTGATGCTATCAATACCAGCCCTTATATTATACCGGGCTTATGGAAGTCTGTCTATGATCAGCAACATTGCATTAATGTTTATTTCTGGGCTGCTGGTGAATGGCCCCTATGCTCTGATCACAACAGCTGTTGCTGCTGATCTTGGTACACAGGATTTAATTAAAGGCAACTCCCGTGCTTTAGCTACTGTGACTGCCATTATTGATGGTACTGGTTCTGTTGGGGCAGCTCTTGGCCCTCTTTTGGCTGGGTATATTTCGACTCAGGGATGGAATAGTGTCTTCTTAATGCTTATTACAGCTATTTTCTTTGCCATTGTGTTCTTGTTTCCCGTTGCTAAGACAGAAATCAGAGGGAAGCTAGGTGAGGGGAAATGGCTTTGGAACAGCATAACTACACAATGATGGACAAAGCTTCAAGTTTTCTTTTGTATTTTTTGTACGACTTTAGAAATCGGATGTTACATTTAGGAATCACTGAAGGTATCATACATGTCTTTTTATCACGTTCTTTGTACACTATTCTATTTGCTTGTATATTTACAGGAATTATATTTGCTACTGCCATGTTTATTACCTGAGTAGATTAAGGGTGCAAACGAGTCGAGTCGAATAGTGTTTGGCTTGAGTTCAACTCAATTCCATATCACTGAGCAGGTAAGATTTGAGCTCGAGTTTGAGATAGAAACGACTACCTTGTATTTGTTGCATTTAAATTCTATAATTTATATATATATATATATCAATTAACTCTCTATATTTAAAGTTTACAAAAAAGTAGAACTAAAAGTATAAGTGTAAAGATTTAAAAATTATTGAGGATTATTAATATTTTACTCAAACGGAGTTATGAGTTCGAAAACTCACCAAGCTAGCTAATGTTATGCCATACAGTGGATAGATGATTAATTTGCCAAACCTCATGGGAAACTAAAAGTAATAATATTATATCATTCGTTAGCCACAAGCACAATGACATGGACATGGCAATAGCAATGACGGAGCAGCTCAAATGCTCAACTCTGAAAACTTATTCTCTTTTGTGTTAGAACAATCTAAAAGCTTAAAATATAAATGTACAGATTAATTTTTATACATGAACATAGTGAAACAACATGTTTATTATTCTTACAATTCACTGAAGCACTTTCTATTTCCTTCTGTTTATAAGATTTGAAAGAAATAGATTGTTTATATTTCCCCAATGAATTTATATTCACAAACTCACTCCAGGGAAGGAAACAGCTTGGTATATTATTATTCACTAGTCCTCTCTCCTTTGGCTACCATTACCAAACAGCCAAATTGCAAAACAAATATTCTAAACTCCTACCCATCTAACACGCATCTGAGACTTTGAAGCCCCTCAGCTGAAATGCTTCTATGACCTTTTGCCCTCTGTACAACCACATTAGGAGGAGGCTCCAAGTGAAAACTCACCAAGATAACTGTTAGATTGTCTGTCGATCCTTGCTTTATTGCTTCCTCCACTATTTCCTTGCAGCACAACTTCAAGTCATTATTATTTTGGAGCTTTGTCCTGGAAAAATCTACTGCATCTTGACTGGAAAAAACATCCCATATTCCATCACTAGCAATGATAAGAAATTCATCCTCCTTGGTCAGCGTTATTAATTTTAGCTCTGGTTCAGCGCTCAACGGTCCACCGCTCCCATCAATTTTCTTCATTCCATCAAGGTGCCAATCACCTAAGGCACGCGTCACACCTAGCTGACCATTCAAGTAACCATCATCAATGTATCCACCCAAGGACTCAACACGCGTTCTTTCTTCTTTGCAGCAAGGTCTGTGATCTCTAGACAGTTCTACAGCTGCTCCATGTCGGGACAGAACTGCCCGGCAGTCCCCTGCATTTGCCACAAGCAAAGACCTGCCAGAGGACAATCATCTTTTATTCACAGCAATCATTAAGTATGAATGTGACTAGAAAAGCATGAATGCAGTATGCCAGTATTAATATCACAATTGTCAGAGTATGAAAGAAAGTATACTGGGTCTCTAGATAGATCCAGTTCTCAATATCCATTCAGCTAATATGCCTACACCAAGTTGCACAGTGCCAGGTACATTTTTATGTGTCCTTTTAAAACAGAACAAACTTTGTCTTGACACCCCAAAAGAAGATTTTAGAGTTTGAAACTTTAAAAGGAATTTCGCAGAAGATGCTTACCTGCCAAATATCATAGCAGTAAGTGCAGTGGTGCCAGAAGGTATAGCAGACTCAAGAGAGCACGACTTCAAAAATGCAGCATCAGTCTTAATGAATGACCTTCTGACCACTTTCTCAAGTTTAAGAGGGAAATCGGCATCCTCAACAATGAATCTAGGCAAATGGTCACGAACAAAATTTGCTGCACACTTTCCTTCATGCCCATCAAATACCTGTTTTGCAAGGCAATTGATTTTTATGTCTGAATAAGAAACCAGCTTTGACAGTATCAATATCCACATGTATTGATTGGCTTTGTTTTCTTTTAGTACTAAATTCAATGCACTTTCAATAGAATTTGTTTCTGTCTGCATAAACCAACTTTAGAGCTTATCCACTTACCAAAAAAAAAAAACTTTAGAGCTTATCTCCTAGAATCAGCACAAAAATCTTTTAACTAAGAAAAAGAGAATAACGATTCTGCAATTCATGGAATTAGTGATCTAGAGCAATATTTTCCTTCTCTTTTACCTTATAATGCTTGTAGCTTCAAAGTTGGTCATTATTTCCCCATGGAAAACTGGTTAGTTTTGGAGTTATTAACCAAATTAGTGCGAAAAAAATCTTATTTAAAACCATTCTGTTTTGCTCATACTCTTCTAGATATAACAGAAACTACCAACAAAGGGAAATTGTTGTGAAATACTGAAACAAAGGAATTACCATCAGACAGTACAGCAAACAAACAGCTTAACTGGATAAGAACTTACCGCATAGAATGAAACAGATTCTTCGCCGAGCAATTTACAACCAAACTTCTCAGCCAAGTCACTTATGCATACATGAGTGTCCTCCATATATGGACGATCACCAATGTCAGACCACTCTCCTGACCGCAACATAGGGACAAAGTTTGTAAACTGGTTCTGTTTCCTTTCCATGGTAACTGTATCCTCACAGATGCTTTCCAGCTGAATGAACCATAAAATAGAATGTGAGAATCAGAACAACAACAAATTTCAAAGAATTTAGCACAACTTCAGAAAGTGATGAAGCTTGACAAAAGTCACTAAATGACAAATGAGTAAGGGATACCTGGACTCAAGTATGATAATATTTTAGCTGGAACCTACAATTTCTAAGTTGCATGAATTTAAAAGCTGAACAGAGGACAAAACTAAATGACAATATCAGATTCTACCTATGTCAACAGCTAGATTTTAGACGTCCTTACCCTCAGACTTACTTTTAGTTGGAATCCAAATTTCTTAAGATGTTGCATTAGACTTCTTGTAGTCAATTCTTATGATCATGAATTACTAAGTCTTTCTCCTCTGATATTATGTATCAAAGAACATAACAATGTTATCATGAAGCCATTGAATCTGAAGGGCATGGAGCATTTGATTCAGAAATAAATTTCAACACATCTATCAAGAGAACAATTCCATTTTTTTTAAGATAATAATGCCAAATAACTATACTCCATGTCAAATAAAGATTTAATTCCTGCTTCCAAGCTACACATAAAAAATCAGAATATGAAACGGATTCTGGAAACAGCCCCGAGATCCTGAGCAGTTTTATGAAGCCACTGATCCTTTGTAAGAAAAACAAACCATTTCATGATATAATTCAGTTCTATCAGTCACTGTTTTAATCATGTTTCAATTGCTAAAACCTTTTAGATATAATCTCAAAGGGCAAGCTGAAATTAAGACAAGTTGCAGATGAAGTTCAGAATGAAGCAGAAAAGAAGCTACTGCTAATTAAACAACAACAAAGCTCATGGGTTCGCTCCATCCAGAAAGCCAAAAAAATCCAATCTTCAACAAATTAGCTCATCACAAAGCTCAAAGTGGAGACAAAACAAAGAAGAATCTTTATTTGCCATGAAGTTCAGAAGAAGCAGAAAATAAGCTACTGCTAAGCAACAACAAAGCTCATGGGTTTACACCATCCAAAAAGCAAAAAAAAAATCCAATCTCTTGACAAATTAGCTCATCACAAAGCTCAAAATAAAGGGCAAAAAAAAAAAAAGAAATTAAGATGAAATAAAGGAGACTTACAGGAAATGGATTGACAGAAGTGTTGATGTCCAAATTATCCATCTGGGTATCTAAGAGCGCACAATGCAAAGGCATAGAAGTGGTCTTGTTGCTGGTGGTGGCGGTATTGTTACTGCTACAGTTACTGTCGTCCAATTCTTGCCCAACTTGGTCTGGACTCTGAACACCCATGATGATGACGATGATGATCTAGCAGTTGCTTGTTGATGATGCTGTAAAGTAGTAAATTGGCTTCCGTATGAAAGGAGGAACAGAAAGTTGGAGGTATCCAAAGCGACACAAGTGGGAATAGAGAGAGAAACAGAAACAGAAACAGAGAAAGCTTCAAAAACAAAATGATGGTGCTGTTCTGAGATAAAGCGGCGAGTTGTTGAGAATGAATGACAGATTTTTAATAATAATATCCATTAAAGCTCAGATTTTTCTACCCAAAAACGTGGCTCAAAATGACATATCCCTTTCTTTTTCTGGCATAACAGTGTGGGAACTTACGTTTGCTTTTTCATATTAATGGTTGAAATTTTAGTGTTTTCCTATTGAAAAAAAATCAAAATTTCCAATTTTAATAGTTTGTCAACATCATATTGGACAAATATATCTAAAATTATTTTATTTTATTTTATTTTAAAAGTAAAATAACTAAGCTTATTATTTTTAATAAAAAAAGAATGAAAGTTCAATTTTTTAATAAAAAGATTTAAGATTTTAAATTTTTAAATTAAAAATTTTAAAAATTCAGTCTTTTTAATATAAAAACAAAATTCAATAACTTCGATAAAAAAAAATTTGATAGTTCAATACATCACGATATCCAAAATAAAATATCATTTTTTTTCTTGTTTCTTGTGAATAATTTGAGTAGAAAAAAAATTATAAAACCCCAAACACTTGATATAATAATAAGAACAAAGGTCATTTAACCTGATAACCAAAGTTTAAGTTAAGTTTTTGGATTTAACTTATTCAATTAGTTAGAATTGACTAGTTGGTATGGATAAGAGTTTTCAGGATCACAAAAAAAGTATGAATAAAAAGACATATATCAGAAATCGCAAGTGACGTATTATGATCAAACTCGTAAAGCAGCAGTTATAAAATTGGTTATTAGATACGACATTTTATCTCTTTCGTATTCGTATAATCTATCTGAAAAAATGATTTAACTCATGGAATAGCTACTTGTTGAAAAAAAGTATTTATATATATTTTTTTAATGCTTTGGTCTTCCTGGCTGACACTTTTTGGAACCTTTTTTTTTTATTTCCCCATTTTTGAAAAACATCTTATCTTTGTGGAATTTGTTGATGGTTAGCTGTGTGTGAAAAGGAAATGGTAGATATTATTATAATTGTGTGTGACATGAAATTTCAACCCACAATAAGATGTCATGGGAAGTTTAGAAACAATGGGAAATTTTCTATGGATTTTGCAGGGATCATGTTTTGTTTGGTTGACCCCTTTTCACCCTCCAACTTTAAAAATGATATTTCTTTTTTATATTTAAATATTTAGAATAATATTTTCTTATTTTTCAACAAAATTTGATTATTAATTTTAATGAATAAGATTTTTTTTTATATCGATTTATAAAATAATAAGTGTTATAGTATTAACATCATTCCATCTTTGAATTATATTTAATTAAAAATTTTAAATTTAAAAAATCATATAAAAATGTATAATTCAACTAAAATTATATCGTTTTTGTAAATCTTATTAAATTACGTCGAGACGGTAAGATTATGGTTAAAATTATATTATTCTATCATTAAAGTGTATTATAATTTTTAAAATTTATTTTTTTATAATTATTAATCTTAAAATTAAATAAATTATTAATAAAAATATATTTAATAAAGTTTTGAAGGTAATGTTATTTAGATTTAGCAAATATTAAAAAAATTAAAATCTATTTTAAAAATTAATGAATTTTATTAATAAAATTGGATAAATAATAAAAAAAAAAATTCCATTTTAAAATACAAAAATCAGATCATTCCAGAAAACGCGCTCCTATTATAATATTATTATTACATTTTGGAAGGATTCAAGGAGGAGAAGAAAAAACAAATTTGAAGTCTTTTGAATGATTTGATAGAGAAATTAATTAAAATATTCAAAAAATGGTCCACTTACATAATTTTATATAAAAAATTAAATTTATAACAACCCATGGTATTAAAAAACTTATTAAAAATATCTACCGATATAAAAAAGGAAAAATTCGAATCTTTTATTCTAATTTTATTGGTCAGTCCGAACTCATTTTATACAAATATGTTATATTAAGTGTTGATTTTTTCGATTATGGTTGTCTCATTGATTCCGATCAAAGGTAGAATGCATAAACACCTAAAAATAACACAACAACATATTAATGTTTTCAATTTATCATTTCGTTTGTGTTACAAATCTAATTTAGGGTTTTATATTGTGTATTAACGACAAAATCTACCGAAAGTCTACATATTTTGTTATTGAAAACATGGTAGTGATTAGACAAGTCGAGCTCTACTTTCTTTATTTGGGATAATTTGAGAGCTTAATTCTCGATTTATCTAATTTAGAATAAATTAAGTTTGATTTACCAAATTAAGTAATTATAACGATATTTAAGTAGTTTATTTGATATATTTGAAAGGCTTAAAACGATAAAATTTAGAGAAAATGTATAGATTTCGTTGTCAATTGTATTATAATGATTAAGTATACTTAAATCAAAAGTTTGATGTAACTGTTTTTTATTTTTTTAATTAAATCTTTTAAATTTTTTTTATTGTGTTTAAAGTTCTAAAGTAGATAATTTTTTTTATATATTTTAATTAATTTTCATAAATAAATTTATATAATGAGTGGGTATCTTTTAATATTTTATAATATTTACAATTATTGAATTAATAATAGAAAACAAAGAACCATTGATATGGTTTATTCCTTTCAATATTCCAAGACTTGGGTATCTTCAAATCAATCAATCAATCAATCAAAGTTCAAGTGGGGACATGTCAGAATGAAAGATATTATATGAGTTTATAATATATATTAATTATTAATAATATAATATTATTTAATTTAATTATTAATTAAAAACTATTAAAACACATGATATCATTATTATTAATATTTAAATTAAAATACCAATAAATTGAAGTGTAAGAATGAGTGGATGAAAAAATTTTTGAAAGTGAGATTCAAGGAAGTTGACTAAGCTGTGTGTGAACAGAAGAAGATGCTTTTTGTGGGAAGTTGATGGGGGACAGGGACCTTCATGTTTTATTTATATTTTTAAAAGGGATGGCTGCATTCACCATTCATTATTCTTATCTTTTGTCAAAATCCCTCTGCCTCTTCTTGTTCTTCAAACTTTGAACAATGGCCTCAAAGGCTATATCTTAAAAGGTGGTTCTTTTCTTCTCCAATCAACCATCTTTGTGATGGTAAAAGAAAAGAATCTTTGTGCTTTTGGGTGATAAGCAAGGGTGCAAATGAATTAAGTCGAACCGAATAATATTTGACATCAACTTGATTTGATGAAATATATATCGAGTTTAAACTTTTCGAACTAATAGGATTTTGAAAAAGAGATCATTTCAAATTTTATTTTTTAATTATTTACTTTTTAAAAACTATAATTGAATATCTATAACTTATGAAATTAACAATTATCTCTGTATTCAAAACTAAGAAATAAGATTTAAAATTTATACGAGCTTATTAATATTTTATTCGAGTTAAACATGACAATATCAAATCACGAATTACTTATAAATGACTTGTTTTGTTTATAACTCTTCTAACGAGCTATTTTTTTGTGACAAAGCTTGATCAGTAAGCTAATGAATTTCGATGAGAGTAGCCTAACGACTATTGTCAAAGCCTTCCACTTGAATATGAGCATATCGAAAAACACTAATATATACACATAAATTTATACATGAGTATGAAGTCAAATTTAAACTCTCTAACTCTACACTTAAGATTTTTTGTCATTAAAAACTAGTTCAACCTATAGTGGGTTCTTTTTCTACACTTTCGATCTGATTTTAAATTGTCAAAAATGTATATAAATACAAAAGAAAAAAAAAAACAATTATTGGCCAACAATTTGCCACAATATGCCTCTTGCATCTAGTACTTTCTAATTGGTCAAAGATTTCAAACCTTGTATTGATGTTACTTGCACAATGGATGATGGAGCCAAGACAAGGGATAATGCAAAGCAATGTTGAAAAGTGCACCATGCAGAGACCAAATATTGGAGCCTGATGTGGCTTAATACTGTCCAATACATTAAAATTAATAAAAAGTCCTCAATTATTGCCCAACAATTTGCCACAATGTCTCTTGCAATGTAATTTGCTTGCTTCCATACTCATTGTGTTTTTGGATTTTTCTCCCCCCCTTCTTGGGTACTTTGTTTAGTCCAATTGGCTGTAAGATTCAAGGCTTTGCCTTATCCCTACACAAATGCCACTATCATTTGGCATTTTCTATTCTTGTTGCAGGATGAGGTGTCTTTTTATTGCCGTATCCATGGCTCAAGTTCAGGTTCAAGCCATGCCAGCTTATTACAGACTCAATTGAGTGAACTAACAATCGAATTCAAACCAGCTCGACATAAATCTATCCGTACTTCCCACACCATGATCTTAGGTTTGAGTCTCTTCATCCTCAATTTTAAACAGCTCATGCTGCTATCGGCATGACAATTTAATCAAATTATCGACCAAGTCTCGATTAGACCAGATGATCTGACCAAATTGACCACTGATTCCCAATCAGACCAGCCAGTCTAATCCCAGTTTTAAAACACTGGTGTACTCATGAGTGATCATGTTTATACATATACAACTTAATGAGAAATCAAATTGTTACTTCCACAAATCAATTTTTGCAATTTTAGTCTACTTATGTCACATGAGTTTGAACATACAATTTCTCTTGATTGAATATCAAACATAAATAGATTTTGCATTAATTTCCATAAGGCCTTCAGAGACAACAAACAGGATAATAAAGGGCTGTGGAAGGATAAAGCAAGTTCGACGCCATGAATGCCTATAATATCGAATGACTACCGTTTTGCACCATCGGATAACCTATCACTTAATGAAATCTCACAATATTCCGCTCGTATGAAAAAAGAAAAAGAAAAAAGAAAAATAAAACCATAATGTACCAATTTTGATCAAATGAGGCATGCTGCCATCCTGGTGGAAGAAATGCATTATTCATAACTGCTCAAAATCTCAATCATTACTTCCACAAACAAGGGTGCCATTGTTTTTGAATCCTCTGTTGTATCATTACTCACTCCCTCTGCATCAATAAAGTCACCGCATTATTCTACAATTCTGGAAAATTAACCAACGAAGCTGTTTTGAAAAAAACTATAAGCCTGTATATACATAACATAGCAGAGCCTTCCATCTCATGCAACCAAGAAATTTAAAAGACGTAAAAACACCGATTGACACCAAAGGTTTATGGACTTGTACAATATGCTGCATATAACATTGCTGGGTACATTGCAAAACATATTAAGATGTAATATATGGTACGTAAAAGTTTACTCTAATCAAACTAGAGAGCTAATAGATGGACCTGGAAGTGGAACATGGTCAGTACTAGAATATAGTATACAAGATCAACATCATGATCAAGTTCACATACCATTTTCATAGATGTAAGATGTCTAAGGAAATTTTAATGTTGAATATCAAGAGAAATAAAAAAATGACAACGAAAAAGATTGGATAAATGTTCCATATAGCAACATTCACATACCTTCTGCCTTTTGGAGTTTGGTGCACTCTGTTCAGAATCACTTGGTCGATGTGATGTCCTAACATTAGAACTCTCAGCCTGCAAAAAATCAAAGTTCAGCATCTTCCTCTATTTTGCATATATGGGGTTTGTAATGTTGGATGAGAGGCTGGCATCATAATTAGCCTAAATGCCAAAATTGCAAATCTATGCTAAGCTTATGCTTCACAATTACAGAGTGTATCTATAAATGTACTATAAAACAACTTTCTGAAACAAAACAGGGTTTCTCAAATCCTGTTTCTTGCAAGGGCAAAATATTGTTGGCCATTTTCAACACTAATCTTTGAAGAATGAGAAGTGTTTCTTCTCTTAAGAGATACAACACCAAACACATTTTTTCTTTGATGTTGTGTTTGAAAAATAAGAAACAACTTCTTTAAATGGTTTGCATGAGCCCTAAGGTATCAACTGAGGTTGAATTTGCAGTAACATGAGCATAAAAAAGCCATTACTAGTGTTATTGGTGAACTGTGCTTACATGGGTGGAAGAATCTTGCTCCATTCTAAGTTCAGAAGTATCTGCTTCCTCAGAAGACGGTACCATTTGAGATGCACTAGATTGTTGAGATATGATGGGCATGATCTGCTGAAGCAAGTTAGATAAAAATAACCCTTCATCAGTAACACTTGCTTCTGCTTCTGCTTCTGCTTCTGAAGGTCCACTGGCTGTTACAGCACGATCTGGGGGAGACACGGTTGCTGGTTCAGGAACAGAACCTGAAGCTGTCCCCCGTAAACTTGCATCTTCTACATGAATTTCGCCGCCAGGAAAAAGATTCCTCAGTAATTGCAGAACAGTACCTGGAATTTGCCGCTCAGGTTCTTGGCTGTTTTGGGTCCCACTGGCAGAAAGAACACTGATATTCAAACTGCGTCCACTAGAAGGTTCTTGTTGTCTTGAGTTCAGACTTGGTAACAATCCTACAAAAAAAAAAAAAAAAATCCATTCAAATAATTCTTAAAAACAATGATATTGATCAACTAATACAGAGAGTAGAACAAAGTCAAAATATAGTCCTGAGTTCACCAATACTAAAAGCAAGGAATGATGAGTGATAGAATTCTGTCTTCCGAAACCACCTCCCTTACAAAGTTTATAGAACAATTCGAGCTGCTAAAGTTTCTATTTTCTGAGGGTTCAAAAGTCTTCAATCAATGGTCATTTTGATTGATCCAATATATAAGGATTATTTGGTAATTACAACAAGCTCTCTCGCAAAGTTATTTGAGCAATTATTTCTAAGTGATGACAATCTAGTCAATTCATACGCTTTTCCTACGATAAGCAACAAGTATATAACATGCAGAAATACTAGCTAATAGTTGATAAAAGGAAGTCACAAATGTCTAAACCAAAGGATACCAGAGAAAAATATCCTTTTGATTAAAATGAAAAGCAACTCTAATTATCATAAAGGATAACAACACCATCAGCAATAGTACAGACATGCAATAAACATAAGACAAACATCAAGACTATGAACAATCAACAATAAACCTAATAAAACTTCCTAAACCCTACCAGAAAGAAAAGTTTACAACGTAACCTTAATTTCTCATGAAATAGTTATCATCATTACTATGCTGGACTTGGTGATTGATTTAGTACCATTTCTTGCAGGATCCTCACTGTTCTGTGGCTGCTCCACAGACACAGGAGCAGATTGCCGCTCATTTTGCCCACCAGATGCTAGAAATCCTCGTTCACCAGTCACGTGTCCAGAAGCTACATGTTGAAATCTTCCAACAACTGGATAGTATAATCCCACAGGATTACCAGATAAATCTGACGGTAGCCGACTGAAAGGAGCAGGCACTGCTGCTACCATGGTCCTAATTGGCACCACCCGTACTCCAGATTCTCCAGTGAAAGATGAACCCTCCGAGATCCTTGAAGTTGTTTGGTTGTCAGGATTTTCAATACCAAGTCCAGTTGCTGAGTTACCTTGCCCTGACGGCTGCTGAGTATTACCATGTTCTTCTCGATTAGCGTTAGAAGTTGCCATTGGTGAACCTTACAATAGCACAAATGACAATTTAAAATATATCATTTGCAGGAATTATGTTGGCAAATATGATTATCAGACACTTGTGAACATGAAACTCAAAATCCATCTGCGCTTGACACTCACAAGGCTGGTTACAATGAAATTCACTTCCATCTATCAGGTAAAGTATATGAAATTATGAGGGTGCTATGCATTGCACTCAAGAAACTGAGACAGATTGCTTTTCCATGATAGTTGCAGTCCATGATTATAATCAAGGAAAACAATGCTCAGCTTACTTGATTATAATAAATATATTGATTTCCACAAATACACACACAAAAAAAGCCTTTGCCAAGATTTTTGAGAGCTGTTGTGTTCGACACCCCTTGCTGCTAGCGCTAATCATGCCTAAAAAGTGAAGATTATGAAAAAAAAAATTACAGCAAATAGTCCCAACACAAAACTCAGGATACCTCTTCGTATTTGTATATCAATACGCCTTGGAAGAAATCCAGTACCACGCCCATTAACCAAACCCGTGCCAGCCTGTACCGACCCCATGGGGATGGCGCCAAAGCTTGTTCCCGGTTGGAAAGGAAGAGGCTGGACATATATAAATTTGACTATCATCAAAAATTGAAAAACAGAAGTTTAAAGCAAAAAAGAAGAGTTTAATAGAATGATAAGAGTATTACTTGAACCATGAGAGGGTTAGGACCAGAAGGAGATACAAAAACAGCAGGACCAGCATTGACCACAGCTTCAGACTGCAAAGAAAAGTGTCATAGCAAAAAAGTGTGCAAGTAATGTAGAACGAAGACGTCATATGCTGGGAACTAGGATGGTCATACCGGAGTTAGACCTAATCGCACAGTCATGGTTGTACGACCAAGTTCAAGCAAAAAAGCACCCAGATTATGAAGTAGAACTCCAAAGCTCAATGCAGTAGATTGTGTGCTCATCCGTACAGACGAATCAGTCACATTTGCCTGATTCTCCAGTTGCCCGGCAAGTTGCTTCCAGTATATTAAAAGAAAATATCAGTTACTTCAAATCTACCATATAATTAACAATTTAGCGGCAGCTCTAAAAGCTTATAGTTCTTATAAAATAGTGATACACAAAAAAATAAACATAAAAATAAAAGTTTCTCACTTCAAACAAAATTATACTCAAATGACCAATAAATATATAAATTTAATCATGAAAGAAAAAACTTTATTCACAACACCAGAATAAATAACTTTATAATGGAATAATAGAACAAACAATTAAAGAGGCAGATAAGAACACACATGCAGACACTCTCCAACTTGTTCAATGAGCATCTGTCTAGTGCACAGCATGACTTCTGCCAAAGATGCAGGCGTTGGAAGACCTTCTTGTACAGTCCCTGACTGTGGTGCAGAACTAGAATCTCTCTCTCCAGTCATATCCATGGTGGTTGCTTGTGAATTGTTACCCACTCCCCTGCCTGCCAGTACAATGCATTTCAACAATATCAATAAAGAATTATAGGAATAACTAATGAGCATAATAAATTTGGTTTCTATAATATAAAATACAGACCAATTCCGTCTAATTCGCGCCTTATATTACTCAGATATTGGGACAAGGTGGTCAATGAATCAGGAATCACCTACAAATTTAAAAAAAAAAAAAAAATTGGCAGAATACATATCATTAGCCCAATATGTATGTCAAATAATCCATTTGACATAAAATGACATAAACCAAGGATTTCTGGCTTACTTGAGGCTGCAAAGACCCCAAAGAGACTGCTGTTGGTATTCCAACGGCGCTTTGCAGTCTATTTGATATTCTTATGCCAGCTTGTTCAGATTGCTGCTGAGTTGAATCTGACATACCAGTAGCAACTGGTGTTCTTTCAAGTCTTTGCAATGCAGATTCCTTCCATTAAATACACCCCATCCACAAGAGTATGAGGATGAAAAAGTAGACAATATGAACCAAAAACAGACACTGAAAACAATAATTACTATGACTCAAAATTTTATAAGATCACCAAGAAACGATCAACATACCCACCAATCAAGAAACTTTTCTGAAATAATTACTATGATAATTCTTTTTTCAACATTTTTTCAAGTCTGTTTTTATGCAGTGGGTAGAGAAAGGGGAGTGACAGATACAGAGGGTATTAATTATAAATTAAGAGTATAAGAACAGCGATAACAGATGCACAATCTTTCAAACAGGTAATCAAAAGTCAAAAGTTTCTAGTGGTTGAATTATGACTAACCCTGACATCAATCCCATTACCACCACCTCCCATATTTGAAAGTCCAAACGTACCGAGAACAGCCGAGACAATCTGTCCAAAAGAAAAGAAAGCATTAAGATAATAGCATGATGGCATATAACACAACCAAAATGAAATCCCAAAAAAACAAAACGCTCCACTCCAATCCAACCGCCATGTCACCTGACTGATTTCTGGAGGAACTCCATCCCCTGGATCAGGAACATTGAAAGTTTCAATTACAACACTAGGGGTTACCTGGCTTCCATGACTGCGACTTGTACCTGCCGGAAGTTCAGTTGCAACTAAGAACAGGATTTAGCAGTAAATCCTTACTAGTTATGAGAGAAATAATTAATTAGAAATGCCTTCCCTTCTCTTAAACACTATCAGCATGACGAAAATTAAAGCAGCATACAAATTAATGATGCACCTTGAAAAAAGAGGATTATAGACAACAGAGACACCTTCTATGCAAATGATAATCAATTTGAAAGGTAAAAGTAGCACAAGGTGCTAATGAAGCAAATAGGTAAGCAGACAATAGAAACCCAATGCCAAAGGAAACCAAAACACACAAAAATTAAATCTAATTAAAAATTTCGATACGACCCAAAAGTTCAATGAAATAGGACAACCTATAACAGTTCAAAGAAAGTATTAACTGACATACTGCAGATAGATAAGATGTAAGGTACACATAGGAAGCTCAACGTCTCAGGAAGTACAATCCTTCCCCTTACAAAAGGTAACTACTCTTCACACATTCCCACTCCTTTGCTGTCATAAGCCACAACTTAAGCAATGAATCATAGAAATTCGGAGGGATCACAGATATGTAATCCAGACTATACAGCAACAGATGAGCACCATTTCACCACTATATTTCAACACACAAAAGACAATTCCGCAATGGTCTATTTCCTCTCAATCAGAACATCTACTTTTACAAAACTATCTGATGTCCCCCATTGCCAACTTTCAGCAAATATAAACCAACTTAAATAACTAAAAACTCTTCCCAGGAAAGAAGAAACTGATCTACCCCTTAACAACAGATCTATGACAGAGGTTTGACCATTATTGAATATAATCTCATTTGAATTAAAATAAGTAGCTATTACAATATTTATGATCAATATAAAAAATTGGAAAGGGGAGAACCTGGATGGTTGTGGCCACCATCGGATGAGGGGAGGACTGGTTGCCTGACCACCATATGCAAGGTGTGACCATCCTCAACATCTAAATCAAATTAAGTAAGAAACTTAAATGAAAATGCCAAGTACAAAATGATATTGAATATACTGACAACCGTAAAATGTAACATAAATTTGGCTGGAGGTAGGAATACAACAGTTTATTGGCTGTAGATATCATCTTTTAACTAGCATAAATACTCAATTCAACATGGCTTGATTTCAGCAAGAGACCAAACAACTACTATCACTAAAAGATATCAAAATTAAAAGTTCTTCACTGACTGGTAAAAATTGCCCCTTAGTAGGAAATTTAAGTCATGATTACAAGTTTATCAACCCAGCAATTGTAGCCAATCTTTAATTCTCTACCTTCAAACAGAAATAACTTGGGTCCAAACCAAGGAAGAGTAGTAGAGGGCTACCCAATAATGTTGATAATTATGTGGTTGAACAATGCTTTTCATACCTGGAACATAATTGTTGTATGAACCATAAGAAAAGCACGTAAACAAACCACCACAAACAGAAAAAAATGGTACCACAGTAATGGGCATTATATTGCTTATAAAGATTGCCTAATGAGAAGTTCACATGTAAACAAAATGTTATAAGAGTATAATTAACTTGTTAGCTTATCAATTTTTTTTTTTTCTTGCCAATAAAAGATTGGGGATGATATAGAAAAAGAATCTTTAAGTTATTGGTGAATTTTCTTTTGGATGCAAACTCAAAAGATTAGAAAACAAAAAGGATACGATAAGCAGAGAGGAGCTGATCATCCTTAAGAACTTTTCCACGACATATTAGACGTTGTTGCTCAGATAAAACACCAGTTATAGAGGCAATCTGCTCTTTCAAAGCAGGAACCGGTACCTGTGGGAGAAAAAGAGATTAACAGTAGGGTAATGCTGATGCAAAGTCATAACCAACATCTCTGCAAGGGGCAATAATATGCATAAGATGATAACATTACTAGAATACTTGTATCGATAAGGATAATAGACCATATATATGTTCGATTTGAAGGCTAGAAAGACAATGACTTTTGAAAACCACAATGACAAGTTGTGGAAAATTACTAAACGTACAACAATAGATATATTCTCACAGTGCAACCCAAGAAAAGATTATAAAAAAATTCGAGTGTTGCTCAATAAAAGCTCAAACAAGAACTTTAGGTCATGAATTCATGGAGAAAAATTACACTTGTTTTAAATAAATAGCTAAAGAGAGACAAGGCCAGAACATAAGTAAGAAAAATGACAACAGAGAAATAATAATCACCTGTTTATCCACTCTCAAAGTATAGGTTTGTGAGTCTAGAGTTTTTATTTTGATTTCAATGGTGGTTTCAGAGGCTTCAGCCTTGTTAATTCCTGGAATTTTTTCAGCACCACTGCTTTCCATTTTTTGCAGAATGAACAGGTACCTAGAGAAGAAATATTGTCAAAACTATTCAGTACACATCAAAGAAAATATGATGAAAAGAAACACTTTCCTGTACTTGAAATCCTCTAAATTATACATTCTATTTAGATTTGAAAATACAAAATAAAATAACATAATGAGCAACAAGAAACTAATTTCAAAGCTAAAATGATTAATGATGCACTACATTTTGCTCCTAAAACCTTTTCATTTTGGTTTCTAACAAACAAAGAGTAGAACGTGCTAGTTCAAAAAGGTAAAAAAGGTCCACTTTCAAACTAATTAAAATAAGTTAGCCATGAACAGACATTCACTTCTAATCATTCTTCTTCAAGGAATACATTAGCTTTAATAGAAGCAAAACTTTCAGGCCAACATAAATCAATCTTGTAGGTCCGTAAAGACCAGTATTCCCTCCTTTTACGATCAAACTTCCATATGCATACAGCCACTCTTCAAAAATCGAACTTGATTCTAAGAATACCAGAACCTAATTTAAATCACCAACTCCCAAGAAACTAAGAAATTTCAAGCTAATGATAAACCAAAATAGAATTCCCATTTACAATCTTTGATAGCCTCAACACACATAAACACATAAATCCACTTGCAGAAACACATAAATAATCATGTCAAGACATCTACACAAATTCGTTAGACTAAATTCAAGTGAACAGCACTAGGGTTTTACCACACCACCCTAAATGAAAACGAAAAAACCCATAAAAATTTCTTACCTTTAAGAATAAACAAAGACAAAAATCACTAAAACTAAGCAAAAAGAATCAAAATTGAGATAGAAACCAAGTAATAATGAGCTCAAACATTACCAGAGATCAAAGAGTGAAACTTTCGAGATTTACGAGGAGAGAAGAGGAAAAACACAACCAAAAGACGCAGTAGCAGAAGTGCCGGCGGTGATGATGTGTTGTACGGTGAACTTAAAGAAGAGGGTGAGGTTCTGTTCTGGCTTCTCTCTGGAGCCTTGAGCGTGCCAGCCAAATGAAGGCGGAGGAGGGAAATCTTACGATGGGCTTTGTGGTTCTTAACATTTGCGTTTTACATTTTTTATTAACCGTTGGATTAAAATAATATCACAAGACGAGTGAATTATATTAATTAATTCAATATTTAAAATTATTTTATATTTTTATATGTATCTACATAATAAAAAATATATCAAAGATATTAAACAATAGATATATTTATAATAAATATTAATTATTGTATGATTTGATGCTAAGCATTTTAAATTTATTATAAACGTGATGTAAAAATTTATATTTATTTTTAATTTTTTTATCGATAAAATTACAAAAATTGATATCGATTCAATATTAATTATTTAGTCTTCAAAATTAATTATTGTGTGAGAATACGAGGATTGATTTTCATTAAATGAGATTAAAAATGTTGATCTAATACCAAAAATTTAATAATGTTAGGGTTGAATTTAATTCGACTCTAATTTGAAGAAAACTCAATTTTAATGTTTATTTGTCTATTAATATTTTATTTTGTACGGTATAACATTAATTTGTCGTCTTTATTAAAATTTACACAAATATAAAGATCATTAATTTATCTTTATTTTTATTGAAATTATAAAAATATTTTTATTTAATAATGACGATTTAATTTGTTGTTGTATTTTCTCTTTCTTCTTTTTTATTCACTTATTTATTTTTATTATCTCCCTCGTTAAAAACCAAATTTTTCCAAAATAAAAGACGATCGATCTAATCATCTCTATCAAAATATTTTTATATTTGTATATATTTTATATTTGTCAATATTTAAGTAATATTTTATATTTTTTTAAAATTTATTTTATGATTTATAAATTGTATTAATAAAATAATTATTATATTATTGATTATCAAAATTTAACTATTGATAATTAAATTTAACCATTGACTTTGATCAATTGGTGGACCTCTAATATGGTATTCTATAATATATATATATATATATATATATATATATATATATATATATATATATATATATATGGCTAAAAGACTATTTTTCATTGGATGTTTGTTGAAATAATAAAATCTCACACGTTACATTTTAAAAAATCAAATTCTTACGTACTTGTTAAAAGTTAATAGTTGATTATAATGATTATTTTATTAAAATATTATAATAGAAATATATTAGGATATAAATGTTATTTTTTCAAACTTAAAAAAGGATAAATAGGTAATTTCATTTTTTGTTTTAAAAATTATTATATTCACTCTATATTTTAAAAATATTTTGTAACCTTAATATTTTATAATATGATATTTATACCTTTAAACTTTTTTTAAATTGAAAAACCTCTCTTGAAATTTTAGATAACATCCCAAATTATTTCAAATTAAAAAGACCCCAAAATTTTATAAAAATACATATTTTATCCTAAACTTATATCATTTAATTTAAATATTATGACATAAATGTATTTATGATATAATTGTTATTTTTAACTTATAAATGTAAATAAATAATTTTTTTATCTTATTTTAAAAATTATCATGTTCATGTATATATTTTAAAAATATATATTATAATCTTAATAGTTTTTAATAAAATATTTACACCTACAAACTTGTTGTGTTTTTGGGTGTGTAATTGTCATTTTTAAAACAAGTAAGAGACATATTAAAATTTTAAAATTAAAAAAACCCAAGCTTTTTTCAAATTTCAAAAACGCATGCCAAACTTTTTCAAATTTAAAAAAACCCTAGACTTTTTAAAATTTAAAAGCTTCATAAATTTTTAAAAATTATAGTTTAACTCAAATATGTAATTATTTATTATTAAACCCTATCAATATTTATAATAATAAAATTTGTTATTATTTTAAATTTTAATTAATGTAAATTAAATTAAAATTATTTAATAAAATTTTAAAAATAAAATATTGTTTAGTTTGATAGTATTTTTTTCTTTTTTAACATTTTTATAAAAAAAAAAATTAACAAACGAATGATAATTTACTTTTCTCAAATTGAACAGTTGAAATTTTTTCATTTCAACAAACATTGAATGGGAATAAGGCTTTTTACCTTATATGTATTTGGGCAATATTATGTACACTAATTTTAAATATTCATATGATATATTATCATATAATTAATGTATTATTTTGTCTTTAATTTCAAATTAACTAATCACTTAATAATATATTATTAAAACACTCGATTAGATACTTAAATATAAATATGTATGGTTTTATCGTATTTATAGGTCCCACTTATAGGACAAATTATTTATTATTGAGGGGCCAAAAGACTTAATTTCACCCAAGATTTTCTTAAATCATAAGTCTCACCCATCAAATTTTTAAAAGCCAAATATTCATCTATAAAATATTTTTTATCTATTTCAGTTAATATTTTTATAAAATGACCAAATTACTTTTAATTTAAAAAAATATAAATTGTAATAAAAATATTAAAATTTAAAATTAATTTAATTTAATTTAAAAATTAAATAAAAATATAAAAGGATAAAAGAATTGAAAAACCAATTACCACTATTGGTAGTGTTGTAGGCGACGGTGGTTGATGTTTAAAAAATATTTTAATATTTTTAATTATATTTTAAAATTTATTTTAATGTTATATTATTTTTTTATTTTTTTTATTTTTTATTTAAAAGACAAAAATAGTTTTATAACTATTAATATTTAATTTGGTTAATGGTTAATAAGTGAGTATTTAACTTTTTAAAAATTGAAAAGTGAGACTTCGTTATTTAAGAAAACTTTACGTGGGATTAAGTCTTTTGGCCTTAACGAGGAGATATCTTTTAAAATCTTCTCTGGGGAGCAAAATCAAACACTATTGAAATTGTTTTAAAACTAGAAAAATTGTCAAAGATAATTATTAAGTTTTGTTTCCTACTTGTATGTGAAAAATACAATTTAAATATATCTTCATTGTGAAAATAAAGAAAAAATATTTATGATTCCTTTCACTTATCTTGTTGGATAAATGGATTTCAAGCTTGTATATAATATTATTGAAGGGTCATTGATGTGATAAATAATAATAGCGAAAGAGTAAATAATATTATCGAATGGATAAGCGCATCGTTCTTTAATCGAACTATTGAGTTGGACTTCCAAATTGAAATTGACTCATTTGAACTGAACTATAGATTTGATATGAACTAATTTGAATAAGATTAGATATGAATCATATTCATTGATTGACGAGACACGATATGGGAAATCGAGGTCATGCATAGACACGTCAAAGGATTGAGCCGACTTATAAATTATGAATTGTGTTAGGCTTGTGGACTAAAAAGGTTGTATCGGGATCTTAAAGGTTAATCCACTGATTGGCTTGGCCAAACATGATATTATAGCAAAATAACATAAAAAATTAAATATTTAATTTAAAGTTTATGTTTTCTAATAAAAAAAACATAAAAAGTTGTTAAAATCAATCTCATTTATATAAGAGAGTTAAAAACTTGAGATTTGATAAAGACTTGAACCTTTATTTATATTGAATGAAAGAAATTATTGAAATGTATTTCTTAAATATGAGACTCTTACCCTTCATTAAAAAGATACACTTTATGTTAAATAGAGTTTCACATCTGAAAGATACTTTTCTATATAGATGAGATTGATTTCAACAATTTACTCTATTTATTATAAATAATATTATTTTTTTAATTATAATTCAATTTCCAAACATATTTTTATATACTAAAAAATAGAATTTAAAAAAATTAAAACAAACAAAATTAATGAACCAATTTGCGAGAACACAGGGGTTGCCCCATTAAAGATCCGATAGATTTGATGTACTAAGGGCTCTAAAGACCTTACACTATGTTTTGGATCTTACCCTTTAACTTGTCAATCTGACTTGCCAATTAATAGATTCAAACATAACATTACATGATTGCATTTAGTTCGATATGACATGACCCATCACCATGTTTAGCCATGAATATTAAACTCAAACAAGGAGAGACCAGATGTGAGGGACTACTCAAACAAGGAGAGACCAGATGTGAGGGACTACTCAAACAAGGCAATCAATAAATGAAAATTTGGTGGACACAAAACCCTAAATCCTCCAAGGCCCACTTATAAACGCATTTTTCACTATCAAAACAAAGCACCATACATAACATACCTACTTCATTCATTACACTCATCCCCCACCTCCACCAGCAAGCAAGTCGAATTCAAATTAAACAAATTAGCTGAAACTTTAAGTTTAACTTATTTAAACTAAACCAACTTGGATTCTATCCACTCTGCTGCTTCTAAGGAATCTTATGTTTGGATAATTTCATTTATAATTAATATATATTGTTCAAATTTTATATTTTAGCAAATCCAGGAAACTCTGATCACATATCAGTTAATTATTTATAGTTCTTTTTGGTAAGTAGTCGGCCCTGGAAAAGTGCCCATATATATATATATCGCTCAACCATTAAAGACGATGGCAGTATACTTAACAATATTAACTATGCACAAAATCGTATCTGAGCCTAAAAACTGCAGCATTTCCTGATTTGTGTCTCCTTTTTATTGAATGTTAATTAATACTGATTACTTCTGCTAGTTGAACTTCAGTTATGAATTGGAGGTTTTCTTTTTGCTGGGGAATAGTCAATTTCTGCTATGGCTGTAATGTCGTCATACTGCTCGGCACTTGGTGGTGAGTTTGTGGGAAAATTTCCTTCATCTACTACAACCATAGTTTTCTAGTTATTCCTGCACCAGTGATGGAGAAAGCCAGTACTTCAGATACATATATGAACAGCCATAGCTGCTTTTGCTGTCTCTTTTTCTGATAACTTTGAAGAAAAGAACAATTATGAACAGCTTCACTAATAGTCATTTTTGTAGAGTACATGTCATGGAGTTTAGACTATAAACATTCTAAAATCTAGCTAAGCTAGTGGTCAAAACTGAAAAAAAAGGAAACCCTAATGAGAGATATTGATCAGAATGACAGAAGAATGATTAACTAATGGTGGTTAGGTCTGTGAGGCCTAGGTCCATAGTAATCTTCATGAATGCTTGGTAACCAGTGCTTTGAATCTTTTGATTTCTTGGATACTCTAGAGACTCTTTTCATCTTCATCAAGGTACCTGATGAACTAGAACTACTGCAGTGCCGTTCTTTGCAGAGAATGGCCTCTCCAACATCTGATCTTTCCTTCATCAACGAGTCAGTACTTCTTTCCTCCTGCAGATCTATACTTTGCGCTTTGAGGTGCCCAAATGAGAAGAGAAGGCCTTTCTTAAAGCGAATCCCTAAACAAACAGAAGAAACGACAGTACATTCAGTTACATACGTAATCATACATAATATAGATGAAGATAAAGGATGAATTCTCAGTGAAATGATAAAGAAGGGGAACATATTGGCCTACCTTGAGCACCTGAAAGGAAAAGAGATAGAAGCAGAAGATAGATTGCAAGTATAAGCAAAGAAGGCCTCATTTTTTGCAGGCTAAGAGAAAGAGAATTGGAACCTCCTGGGTAGAGAGAATGTGGTTATAGCTTTTCCTCGTATGCAAAAAGTAAGAATTTCTGAGAGAGGCTGTGAATGTCAATAGTTCAATATATAGAAAGGAGAATGGAGAGTCCCCACATGGCTTGAGTTGAGGCAACATGAACCAAGTTTAGAATGGGATTTTTCCCCCACTTTGTTTAGTTGGGTTTTATTTTGTCTTGAAAAAGTGCAAACAATTAGTCTCTTTGTCCAAGAGAAATGGCTAATCATTTGATGAGCTTGGGCATAAACTTTCCAAGCCTCATCTATCATCATCTTAATTCTATAGCATTTACATGCCACGTCAGCATTGTCTGACAAGACAAGTCAAAGACCACGTGTCAATAGGGCATTAGAGGAGTTAATGGAAGGTTGACTGTCATCGATTGTGTCACAGTCGGACAGAAACTGGTACATCGACATTGCAATGGAATTGGCAAATGGGATAGATCCACGTGGATGTCCACATCTAAGTGAGATGATGTGGCAGGTAAGACATAGAAGCTTCATGTGTAATGCTTATTCCAACATTGTATTGGCAGCTGCCACGTAGTTTCTCTTCTAATTTTAATCCTTCGCATGCTTCCCCAGCATATTTTTATTATTTTTCTAAAAATAAATCTTATTAATTTTATACTTAAATTTTAAAATAGGGTAATTCCAAACTTGTTCAAATATATGATTATGAGAATATGAAAGCCTTTGCTGTGCACCACAGGGATGGATTTATGCCGAATTCGAACAAAAATTAACTCAAGTTTGGATCAAACTTAAAATATTCAATTTGAATTTAGTTTGTTTAAATTAGCTATTTAGGGATGATGGAGAAAAATAAAAATCATCAAATAAAATAATTATTCGAAAAGATATCTGATATGAAATACTAATAAAACGTCAATTTTTAGCTGAATTCAAAGATCTAAAACTTTAATTTGAGTTTAATTCATTCAGATTGAACAATAATTCAAACCCAGGCTAGCTGACATTTCGTCCATAGTTTAGACAACACACTTGAGGATAATGTGCATTAAGCAAATTAATGCATAATCCCTGTGATTATGCATGATGCAAGATTCGACATGGGAATAAAATATAAATGCATATAGAGATGAATATACAAGTGCTGCTTTATAGACTGGATTGCACCCATCTTGATGTCGTTTTGCAAACATTCTTTTGAAGTTTTATAATTATTTATATCAACTCAAGCATCTTTCAGATTCCACAGTGATTTCTTCCCCCTTCATTGTTGGATTTGTAAGAGGAAGAAGAAACCTTCTTATTTGTAGCTTGATTAGTTATGGAAGCTGACGAGATGAATCAATATGCAAATAGAAGGAAGGGAGACTGAAATTATTATGAGGTAAAAAAGTTTGCCTGGGTCATCTTTCGAAAACCACTCTAGTAGACAACGAATAATGAATAACAATTAACGAAAAACAACTTCAAGTGAAAAGTTCAAGAGTCAAAACTTGAGGGGATTAACCATTAAAAATCTCACAGTGGGATAATCAAGATTAAACTTCTTTTCGAAAACGGATGAAATATATTTACTCTTTCAACTGTTCTGAAGGTCACTACAATATTATTACTCATAATTACTACATTAATTAAGAGGGGTTCCCTTATTAGACTAATTGTCCATATTGATCAGTTGAACCAGTCTAATTGAGAAGTTAGTTTTGTGCATATTTTAATAAGGCTGCCAATTGAATTTCTAAGCTCGCTATATACTCATCAAGTGAGGTATTATTCTATCAGAATCCCTTTTTTTGGGCTTAAAAGAATTCTTTTGACAGATAATGACAGTTTTGTTTGCCCTTCTGAATAATTGTTTCATTTTTTTGGGTTTTTTAACCTAACTTTTGTATTTAAAAAAAAAAAAAATTTCTCTACGTAAATATAGCCAATGAGTAGGGAACTAGAATATGTTAAATATTATATCAAAAGTTCATGCTTGTTATCATTTTGTAATACTTTTCATTCGTTTCAATAATAACATTATGAACGTAGACATTCATAAAAAATTTTTAGTGAAATTATATACAAATTACTTATGTCATTTATATATTCTAACTCTTCATATTCTTACACTCAGATCTTACCGATTTGATGTGTTTCTTGCCGGTAAATTTTACATACAGTCAGAAATCATCAAGGATATTGAGACATAAATTACGCTGATATTAGTCTAAGAGAAGGAGAAAATTTCGGTCGACAAAGGCACATGCATACGTTATAGTAGGGAAGAAAATATTGAAGCAGTCATGCATGGTGCCCTAATTTTCTTGTGGATTCATGTTTTCCGATACTGTGTCTCGTCGCTGCCAAGCAATCCACTCTCACTTCTAACTTCTTTCAGATTCAGAGAGCGCTTTACAATCCTAGCAATATCTTCATTATAATCTTTACTGAATAATTAATTAAATCTCTCTAAGCCACTAAATGTCAAGCCAATAAAGACAAGCATATATAGACATGGAAACTTGAGAAAATTTGAAACTGCCCTCTTTCTAGCTGGTCATAAATTTTGATGAATATTGGTTATACATATAAGCATTTTTTAAAACTGACATTAGATCGTATCCACTTTATGTATCACAAAATCAAAATGGGGGTTTTATTATGTATCATTTTCATGTTTAGTTAAGAGTTACTTTTTTAATTTAATCAAGCTTAACCCGATCACACCATGTCCCATTTATTGCTTGGATACCTTATTCTTGCCACAATAATTAGGAGTTATTATATAGTAAATAAATTTTTTCCCTTGACCTCTTGATCCCATTTCTTCACATCGATAGAGTTTTAGGGTTTTGGATGCCTTTTGTAGATCCAGAAAGAAATTATTCAAATGCAATAAGTCTAGACTTGAACATAATTTTCTCATGAATATTTATAATGGTGATAAAGAGATTTAGCGAGAGTTGATCTTCAATTTCAATCTAGGTTTAGGAACTTTGCATTGCTTCAACTAACAAACACAACAAATAAGTTTAAATCGATTTTGAGCTAAATCTCCATTTCAGTAACACTACTCAAATCAATTTATTTGTTCATCTAATTATATAATTTCTCACACTGATAACATTATTGATATTATTTATCCACTCAACAATCTTTCTATAACATTATCCATTAAGTTTAGGAATATTTTGACAATCACTTCTCTAGTGTAATTGGATGGTAAACACAAACTGTTTGCTAAAGAAACTCTTCAAACTCAGTTAAAGTAACACGAAAAGAAGAATCTTGATGTCACTATCAATTTAACAATTTGATATAAGGCATGTATAATCAATGAATCAAGCAAAATGATACGAGCAACCTGAATAACTCAAACCAAATACTATCTTCATTGAAGAAACAATATGGGGATGAAAAAATTTCAAAGGTCCAAAAATAAAAGGAGAAAGCCCTTTGCTATCATCATGAGTTAATACCGTTTTGTCTATGTCATCAGTACATCTTCATCCCCCGTGGCCTTGCTCAGTGGCAGCCATTTTCGAAAAGGAAAAGGGGCATTCCGAGAATCGAACTCGGGACCTCTCGCACCCAAAGCGAGAATCATACCACTAGACCAAATGCCCAGTTCGTTCTAGTTTCCAAAATTTTTATAGTTATTGTGTTCGTATTTTACAAATATAATGGTAAATTAATTTTCTAAAATTTCAAATTCAAATCAAAACATTTTATAAATCATACCAAAACAAAATTTTTAAATGATTCAATTTGATTTTCCAGTTTTCGAGGGTTATTATCGCTGGTGACTGTTTTTCTTAAAATTTTTAATTTTTAATATTTTCATTAAAATTAAAAGATTATTATTGTTTTAGTTTTCTAATTTTTAAAATATTTATTTATATTATTTTATTATTTTTGCTCCTATGACCATTAAGTTGTTTGGCCTAAAATAATATCTTTAAATCATTATTATTAATTATATAATTTAATAAGAGGAGAGGAAGCGGTTTGCATCAGCATTTTCTTCACGATCTCACAATCACATCCCATGGCAATGGCTTCTTCTTCCTCTTGTCTCCAGCAACTAGTCTTCCCAATACAACCCCAACTTTCTCGTAATTCCATATTTTCTCCTCCTCTCTGCTTTTCTTCTACTGTTCGCGCTACCGCCACTGCCACTACCACTACCACTGCCACTTCCTCCCTCACTCTTCAACAGGTAATTGCTCTTAATTCTTTTATTATTCGCTGAAGCTTCAATCTTTGATCTTCATCATTTCGTTTTTCAGGATGTGACCAAGACTTCGGAGGCTGCTGACTTGTTCTGTTGCCCGATTTGCTATCAACCCCTCGTAAGAAAAGGACCGCCTGGTCTTAACTTGTAAGGATTTTGCTTTTGTTCATCCTCATAGCCATGCCCATGTGCGTAAACTTTGTGAGTTGAAGATGAAGTAAAAGTTTTTAAATTGGAAACCTGCAGGCCAGCTATTTATAGGTCTGGTTTCAAGTGTGATAAGTGTGACAGGTCGTATTCTAGTAAGGATAACTATCTTGATCTCACTCTTACTTCTGGGTTGAAGGACTTTGTTGAAGTCAAGCCTGCTTCTACTGAGCTTTTCCGGTATTTTTATTTATTAGTATCATTTATTTTTTGAGTTTTCATCAAGTAATTAATGAACCCACTTGACAAATTGTTGGAGGAAATGCTTATAATGTATTGCTTTTATGCTTTCATTTCACCTTTGCTAGGAGTCCATTTGTATCTTTTTTGTACGAAAGGGGCTGGCGTCAGAATTTCAATAGAAGTGGCTTCCCTGGTCCTGACGAAGAGGTATGTGTTTACTTTGACAATTCATAATCATTCTAACAAAGCAAGACTATCCTATTAAAGTTATAGATTCTTTGATGAATGTCAAGCATTGTTCTTATTTTTGTTTAGATATTTTTTGTTATGTACAAACCACATGATGATTTGTATCAAGTGCAGTTCAAAATGGCTCAGGAATACTTTAAACCTATTGAAGGGGGCCTTCTAGTAGATGTTAGCTGTGGGAGTGGTTTGTTCACTAGAAAATTTGCGAAATCAGGGAAATATTCTGCTGTCATTGCTCTTGACTTTTCAGAGAATATGCTTCGCCAAAGTTATGATTTCATTAAGCAAGATGATGCCATTTTGATTTCGTAAGTTTAAGTATTTCTCTTAGATTCCCCAAGTTTAAGTCAGTATAACATCAGATGAAGCAATGTTTATGCTATGCATTTTATGATTATGATTAATAGAAGAACTGACTAGCACTTAATTTATAATGTGTAGCAATCTTGCGCTTGTTCGGGCAGATGTGTCTAGGCTTCCCTTTTCTTCCGGTTCTGTTGATGCTGTTCATGCTGGGGCAGCCTTACACTGCTGGCCCTCTCCTTCCAATGCTGTAGGTGTTGTTTCTCCTGGAATCCCTCTGATTTTTATTTGCAACTTCATCTTTAGATGTGCCAAATTGATTGTTGTTGGAAATTGATGACCTAGTCCTCAATCTGCATTAAACCTAACCTATTTATTTATGCATCATTTCTCTTGTCTTGTCATGTTGGGCACCGAAAGCAGGGTTTGGGTAGATCTCCATCCAGAATATGTTTAACTTATTGACGATCATTACAGTCAAAATATCATCTCCATGAAATACGTATGACAGTTGGAGTTGTTCCTCATCACTGAGTTATATTACGTATTGGTCTAGCGATCTAGATATTGTTTATTGAAGAGCCTATGGACTCCTCTAAGACTTATGATTATGAGCACGAGACTATTGCCCTTCATGAGCTGAATGAGGATGACAGTTACAGGAAAGACTGTGTTATGTTCTAAGGATAACACAAAGGCACACCTAGTTGTAGAAAAATATGACTGGCTTCAAGTTATTGTCAGAATCTTGACAAACTGTGATTGGTGTGTCATCCGGGGTTGTGAATCATATGGTGCAAAGCAGAGCATATGGACAACCTGTAGTTGCTAGGAGCCATAAATAGGGTTTTAAGCATTCTATTCTTTCTTAATGATTGGAAAATCATGAACATTTGCTTAGAGAATGTTCATTACTGGTAACAGGCAGCATCTGCTTTGGTTTACATCTCTATCCTGCATCTATAAGTCCCTGCACCTGAAATGATGTTTTTTTGCAATTTTTCTAAAATCCGAAGTCTCATTTCTTGAACTATTTCAAGCGTACTATATTGTATTATGTCAATTGCTCCTTGGAATGCATATACACTGTATAACTACTGACATTATCTGCTAATGAATTTGTCAGATTGCTGAAATCAGTCGTGTGTTGCGTAGTGGTGGGGTGTTCGTTGGAACCACTTTTCTTAGATACACTTCTTCCACTCCCTGGATAACACGGGCTCTGAGACGGGTAAGACTAATTCATATTGATCTGTATTGTAGGCTATTCTGTTTACGCATTATGAAAAAACGGAGAACTCATGGCATAAGGTAGAATGTATAAACAGCAATAATTTGGTGATTTAATTGTTCATTTTATCTCTTATTTAAAATCATTCAATCATATAATAACAAGTCAATTTGTTTGTACTCATTAATGTTCGACATTTTGTACATGTAACTATTACTTATAGAGAATAGATGTAAAGATAAATTTTTTCCTCCAGTAGTTAAATGGACTGTTCTGCCATCCCAATTATTTGGTTTTTCATTGAAGTAAGTTCTCAATAATTGGGGGTTTCTGCCATTAGAAATTATTTGGTTTTCATTGGAGAAGTTCTCAGTAATTGGGGTTTCTGCTTTTAGAAATACGGGGATGTCATATTTTCTAAAAGATGTTATAACCGACTGCTATATGCCATTGTGCTACAGAGGGTTCTGCAGAACTATAATTATTTAACAGAGGAAGAGATTGAAGACGTGTGCACATCATGTGGTCTTACCAACTACTCAAGCAAAGTTCAACAAGCATTCATCATGTTTTCCGCTCAGAAGCCTTGAAACTAGGTGATTGATTTGAATTACTTATTCTCCATACTGGGTTGTATCATTACATGATGATCCCAGTATTGATTTATTTGTATAAACATATATAGATTTAGTAAATAATACCTGAAAAATTGATAGCTTGGGAAGACGTAGAGTGGGTTTATCAACCGAAAAAACCCTGGAACATGAAACTGAAATATGGTTATATGAGATCAGAAGTTAGAAGTAAGAAGATAACATGGTGTGTTGAAATGTAATAATCCTTTATGTACAAAATGACGCACCATCTCTAATTCAAAATCAATTAGATTTATTATGTTATGTCAGTTTGTATATGTATTTTTTTGTATCAAGGAATCCATATTTGAGTTGGACCATGCCTTTTAGGTCTAGTAGGAAACTACTTTTTCAACTTAATCAGGCTTGAATTAACCAGGTCAAGTAAGAGAAAATCCCATCCCATAACCATTATATCAAGTAAATTAAAAGTTTGATCTAATTTCTATCTTTGAAGCAAGAGAAAACCCTGGTTTAGGTAACATAGAAGTTTGATTTGATATATCTTTAATTGAGTTTCGAACACATACCTGTTACTGAAGTGTCCAATCCTTCCCAGTTAAGCAACCCGTTGGAGGTACTGTATGAAATGATCTGACATGAAGGTGAGCCTGGTGTAAATATAAAAAATGGGAATGCACGTGAGAATAGGTTAAAAATAGGAAGCAGCAGAGTAGAAATGGGCTGAAGCAAAAGAAGAGAGGAAAGTGGGTTAAGAGTGACAGAGAATGCAGGGAGATCCCCTCGTGTGGCTCCGATGCTGACTCATCTTCTGTTTGCTCTCCCTGTAACTTTGACCATAGAACAATAAAAAAAAAAAAAAAACTCTTTAAAACTAGAAGTAGAAAAGAGGAATATCATGTCAGTTACCAGATGCTTACACTCTTCGACTGAAAACTCAAGACATTTAGCCCTTTGGATCCCCTGCAGGTGCCTCCCTTTCGGCTACTCTTTGCATGTGGGCTTACCCTGCCCACTCATATTAGCCCTTACCCTCCTTGGCTATTTCCCTACGTAATGATGTTTAATATTGTTCATTGACTCAGGAGGCTATTTTACTGTATCATGTCTCTCAATTGAAATGTGTTTTCAGTCTTACCATATGTATGGGGTTTCCATATACGAATGGAAGAAGTACTAGACTCTGGTGAGTCTCTGAGCAATAATATAATACTCAAGACAAAATCAACTCTTCTCCAGCTTTTCCAAGTAATATTTCAACAAATAGCTATGTGTTATGTGGAATTTTGATAGTCAAAATTGGAAACCCAAAGAGGATTTTAACTTAATAGAGTTGAGACTGAATAAAAGTTAGCTTAAATTTAACTCGAATCTAAAATGATAAACTTAAGTTTAAGCCGATTGGAATAGTATACAGTGACGTCAAATAAAATAACAAATCAATAAAAATGAGAAGAAAAAAATTATCAAAAAAAAATAGAAAAGAAGATATTTGATAAAAAATTATCATTGAACCCTTAAACTTGAGTTATGTTGGAGTTTTAACATTAGTTCAACTTATTTGAATTGAACATGAATTAGAGCTGGATTCAAGTTGAATCGAACATGAACAGTAATATATTCGTGTTTAGGTTCGTTTCGTACTGTTCGGATTTGGATTCGGATTCGTATTCGTGTTCGTCGAACATTTTTTAGTAAAGTTCGTATTCATGTTTGGTTCGAATAATTAAGTTCATATTCGGTTCGTATTCGTATCCGTATTCATATTCGGTTCGTATAATTCATTTTTATATTTATTAAAAATTATAATTAATACAAATAATTAATAAAATTTAATTAAAAAAATATTATATTAAGTTCGGGTTCGTGTTCGTATTCGGTTCGTATAGTTCGTATTCAGACTCGTGTTCGTAGAATTTTAAAATTGTAGTTCGGATTCGCGTTTGTGTTCGGATTCGTTCGATTCGTTTTAGGCTCATTCGAGTTGAATTTAAAACGAATCTGAATATATTCGATTCGAATCCAACCCTAACATGAATTCATCAAATTGATTTGACTTAAATTCCCCTACGTTGAAATCCAATTAGAGGGTATTTAAGAGAATTCCATAAGAACATAACTCCTGGATTATAGCCTCCAACCACCGTCCAAGGCCGACCACAACGCAAAAGCCAAAATCATAACCATCATTTGTTGAATTTGTATCTTTGATTAGAACATCAAAATAGAGTTTGGAGAGGCAAAAATCATTACAAATAAAAAAAAAAAAAAAACAAACAACACCCCAACACAAATTGCAAAGCCCAAGATTACCTCTTGGTTACTGGTTAAAGGCACAAGAAGCCAGGCTAAGGCTCCTCAAAATGAGTAAAAATTCTGATTAATAAATAAGATCATTGAGTTTGGCAATAACTAGTGCTTAATGAGTTGTGTTTGTCTGTCTGTCAATGTTTGCTATCAATCCAAAGCCTGCATAATTATTAAAGCACAGCTTCCCATTAGTGGAGTTGTTGTTGTTGGTTGAATGTTGCCATGTTTGATTCCCCCAAAACCAGGTTTTTATTCTATATATATAGATATATATATATTTTCAATTAGATTTGATTTACATTACTTTCCCAGCCATGCCATGGCCTTTTAAGTCATATTTCCATCTGTTCAAGGCATAAATCAAACTTTCCCACCCCAAACTTAGCCTGGTTTTTTTTTTTTTTTAATTGTTATAAGAGTAAAATGAACAAAAAAAAAAAAAAAAAAAAGATCTTTCTATGGATTATTTGTCATAACCATTATATATCCAAACTCAAATCTATCAAAATTGTCGCTCACTCAAGCCCTAATCGAAACCTATTAGAACCATTATCCTCAAAACCCACTATAATTATCACCTATCAGAATTATCTGAAGTGAAAGAGGGAAAAAAGAGTATTGATGACAACTTTGATATGTGAAAAACTGTTGATTTAGAGTGATATGATTATTTTGAAAAATAGAGTACTCACGAATAATATAATAATTTAACTTTATGATAATGTGTAACATTATTTTTCATCGATAGAATTAAATTTTTAATAAAAAAGTATAATTTATGTATTGAATGGACCTAAAAATGTTTTAAAGTCAAATATTGGGTTCCAAATTGTAAATAATTCATTTCATTTATGCTTTAAGCACCACATATCATATTAATATTGACTAACTTTATAAGTAACATGTCTAACCCAAATTGGTCCTACTAAATTTCACATTACGAATAATCTTCAACACCAGAATGATTAAGATCTTAGACCAGCCCAGATATATGTTAAATCTTTTTAAAGAATATTTTTTATGTTCTTTTGACCATCATGATACAATGCTTGAAATTATAATGAATGTTCAATGAATATTTGGGTCACGACAATCATTAAAATTTTATTGTTTTCTACTTTTACGGAATTATTTATATAAGTTAATATGTATTAATGTGTTCGGTTGATATAATTATTTTATTTTATTTTTAAATTAAAATTATATAATCATATTAAAATACATCAATTTATATATAAAAAAAAGTATAAAAAATTAGTAAATATATAGTATTATTTTGTGTAGGCTTGAAGATTTCAGCTACACTTTAGGCAGATGGAAACCCTGTTCCATCATGTGATTGTTACGAGAATTTTGTGGTGCATACATTATTGGTCAGAAAGTAACAAAAATTTGCAACTTTTATTCTCCCTTGATCTCCTTTCTTTGGTTGCTTTAACCCAAATGTCAAAAGCAAAAGCTTAAACATATTTATTTACATGAACACTAAGATAAAAGGTAAATGACTAAATGTACATGTGAAATTAAAGGGGTAGAAAGTTATAAGGTACAAAGTACATTTAGTTTGATAAATATTTTATTACTAAAAATGAAAGATTATGTATACAAATATATTTTAGTTTAAAGAATAATATGTATAAAGTATAATATATTTGTTTAAATTAATATATATAAATAATTATTATGTTGTTTATGGGAGTAATAGAAGCATTCCATAATACAATTTTATTTACACGTCTTTAATATATTAAACTTAATTTATTAAATATAGGTAAAATTGTAACAAATTTAAAATTATCAAAATAATATTTTAATACTTAAAAAAAAAGGAGTAATAAGATTAGTTTATTCTTGATATAAAATTATGATAATATTTTATCACTTAATAAATTAAACAAGATAATGTCTTTATTAAAAGATAGATTAATAGAATAATATCTTACTTCAAATTAAACGTACCCAGAGATTAATATATATATATATATGAATTGGGAAGGTAATTGTTTCAAAGAGAGGAGAGGTGGAACAAATTAATTTAAATTTGAAACATGAATAAACAAAAATTTAGAGAGAGATCTTACGCCAAGGAGATGAGTGAGTGAGAGATTGAAGAAGAACCCCATACGCACATATGTATAGCATGGTATAGTGACGACTTGAATTTTGAAAAAGGATTTATCTAAATTCAAGAAGTGGGGACTTGAGTAGTGTTTTCTTATCACATTTAAGTAAACTATTGGTTAAGCAGATTCAACCTAGGTAAAAAATAGGTCTGAACATATGATCATGCGATTACACATCTAAGATATTTATCAGCTAAGGTTTTCATATAATAATTGTATTAAAGGGTATGGAAAAAAAGTGTGTGATCAATGCTACAAAATAGTTAACTAAGATTGTGGGCTTCGTCAGAGGGATAACAAAATGATACCTTCTCCGTCTTGTAATCTATTTCATTCATGGTAAATTTCTTCTTCATCTTCTATAAGTAGTTTCTCCCTCTATCTCTTTATATATAATATATATTAGAGGAGAGGTGAGGAATGGGAGACACAGAAACCGTGGCCACGTTCTCCTCATATCTCACTCTCTTTCTTTATTTCTCTCTCACAATTTTTATATTGTACAATCTTTTAAGTCTCTTTTTTATGGAATGATTGTATACTCTTTCATCTCTTGTGAACCTCCATAAATACAGACTTCTCCATACTCTCTGCTTCCTCTTCCTCTCTCTCTCTCTCTCTCTCTCTCTCTCTCTCTCTCTCTCTCTCTCTTTCTCTTTCTCTTCTGTTATTCAGCCACTATCTCGATATTTGCTCTAAGAGCAAAGAGAGATTCAGCTATCTAGGGTTGTTCCTTTCATTCAAGCTTCTATAATATAATCATGGTGTGTAGAGTGTACTTATTCTCTTTCTTCTTCATCGATCACTTGCTTGATTATCTTATCATGAAAATTATGGTATATGAATGTTTTTGGTTGAATTGTAGGGAATTCAAGGGCCTGCATGGTTGGAAGCCCTTTACACACAAAAATTCTTTGTGGGTTGTTCTTATCATGAAACAGCAAAGAAAAACGAAAAGAATATATGCTGTTTAGATTGCTGCACCAGTATCTGTCCTCATTGTATTCCATCTCATCGCTTTCATAGGCTTCTTCAGGTTCGCCGATATGTTTATCATGAAGTTGTGCGACTGGATGATCTCCAGAAGCTCATTGACTGCTCTAGTGTTCAGGTACTTCAATTTCTTAATCAATTTCCTCCATATCCATATTTTGGTTCACGAAGATTATTTTTATCTTCACAGGCATATACTATTAATAGTGCAAAAGTGGTGTTCATCAAGAAGAGACCTCAAAACAGACAGTTTAAAGGAGCTGGAAACTATTGCACTTCCTGTGACAGAAGCCTTCAGGAACCCTACATTCATTGCTCTCTAGGCTGCAAGGTGAATACAAAGAAGAAATTATAATATTGAGTTATATATAATCTGGGTTTTAACTTTCAATTATATTGAATTATGAATGTTAATCAGGTGGACTTCGTGCTGAAACACTACAAAGATCTGAGTCCATACTTAAGAACATGCAACACATTAACACTGAGTCCGGACTTCTTGATGCCACAAGAGATGGGAGAGGAAGAAAGTCAGTCGACGATCGTGGACAGTGAAGAGAGAACGAGCTGGTCTTCAGGATCATCTGGATCAGAGAACAATACGAGTGTGGCATGCAATAATCATAATCAAAATCAGATAGTGAGAAAGAAAAGAAGTAGTGGATTGTATGCATGTGGAAGATCGGCAAATAATTACAAGGTGGCGGTGGTTAATTCTGATAACGAAGACATGGCTACCAGCTGCATCAATAGAAGAAAAGGAATTCCTCATAGATCTCCTCTCTGTTAAGAAAGCACTTCTGCACAATCATATTGTTATCATTATAATTATAAGTTATAGGGTACGTTTCGTTTCTCTCTAAATCTTGATTGTTGTTGAAGATGATGAACATGCGCATGAATTTTGGCTTCAATTTGAGTTGACTCAATTTGAAAGAATTAATTCGAATTGGAGTTTTACTTTGATAAATAAGATCAAAATCAATTTGTTTTTCATTTTATGACATTTTAAATTTATTTTTCTGATGATATTGTTTATACAATTTTTAATCATTCGATAATACTATTTATTAATTTGAATAAATTCGAATTGAACATTATATTTTTGATTTTAAATTTGAACTAACCCTAAACTTAACTCTACTTATATGAAGATGGTTTTGCGGTAAGAGGAATCACGTGAATCCCAATTCCAATTTATGGTACTTGGATTCTCTCAAACACATGAATTAACATACAATTAAACTTGAACCTATAAACATTGGCCATTGAATTTGACAATTATATATAAATATATTAATCTGAATTTCGATGTAAAATTAGCCATAAAAATCTTTGTCAGCTTATAAAAGAGAGGGGGATTCTTTGTCTTTGACTAAGTGCACTGCATGACAGCACCACCGTCCTCCTCGAGAAGGGAGAGGTTAAGATTAAACCAGTGTTTTTGACCAGTCAAAACCCTAGTACCAACTAGGGTAGTAAAATGAGAGAAACAGAAGGTGATCGGAAGTTGCACCAAAGGGGATGTTCCAACCAAAAATAGATGTAATAGTCATGGGATCGATAATTGAATTCGGGGATAGATTCAAATATATAAATGAGTGATTCGACTTAATAAGACTAACAATGAGTGATTCAACTTCTTGGTGTCATATTTTTTTCCAATCAAAACAATGAGTATTTGATAAGCTTATGCTCACACTCTTAAATTCTTACTCCATGACTCTAAATGTGTGAGGTAATTAATAAATATATAAATTATGATATTTAACTATAATTTTTTGAATCGAACTTGAGTCAGTAATTCTTATTATGAGTTTCGGTTTCAATTTAAAACTCTCAAGCTTAAGCTTAAACTTTGCATAAAGGCAATCGAGCTGATGAAAACAATTAAATAAAAAATTAGAGATATTATCAATGGAAGGATATAAAATTACTAAATTATCAACTAAAGGAATCAAGTTTAAAAATATCAATAAGAGTACACTTGCTTGGTTTGACCATTATATATTATTGTTAATACAAAAATCATATAAATACCCTTACAATTCATAAAAAAAAAAAATAATAATAATAATTATTTTTAAATTCATTAAAACTTTCATTTTTAAAGGTCTTTTAAATTTTCATATTTTTATTCAAATAATTTGCTTTCTGATGTTAGGGGTATTCATGTTATTTTCTCTTATAAACTTGTATCCTCTTATTGATAATTCAATATCCTACTGGCCTGAAAATTTGCTGGATCAGGCCCAAGAAAAATTAAGTGATTATGGATCACTTCTCCCTTCACAAAGGGCTGGATTCGATTTAAATTTAAAGTCGAATTCAAATCAAATAACTTGAGTTTGAGCCAATGATTAGACTTGTTTTATGCTGATTCGAGTATTAGGTTTTGATGTGAATCCATCAAAATGGCCTTAAAACTCATCCAAAATCCACATAATCAAAATGGTCTCTGAACATTTCCAGTAAATTTCACAACACCTTCAAACATCTCAATCTACTCATTTTGATTATCAAATTGAACAACAAACCAATACAACATCAAGAATAAGGATTTTCGAGAGCTAGCATGTAGAATTTCACAGTTTTTAGTAAGACAAATTTCATAATTACACTTGCAATACTTACTACGATGCCCAAGGTAACTTTTAAACATAGAGGCAAAAGCAAAGCCACAAACTTGGATTATCACCACCAAGAACCAAATGAAAGAGAGAATTCCATTCAAAATGTCATCAAAAGCTCCTTTTACAATGTTAGGCATGCCTTTTATATAGTCTTTATAAAGGTATAATCAAAGCCCAAATTTTAATTTATACATACAAAAAAAGATCACAAAATGTTACATTTTTTTTTCTACATCATTGAAATGCAAAATCAAATTACAAGTCAGATCGCTTTTCCCTAAATTAAGAGTTCATGTCTCCTTTGGTTTTGCAACTTACATAACTTTTTCTCTTTGGATCCAATTGAAACCGAACCTTTTAATTGGCCTGTCTTCATCATGCGCACATTTTGGGCTTGGATATCCCAATATGAGCTCTTTTTGAACTACTTTACTTCCTTAAGCCAGTTGCTTACATGCTTGCTAGGTTTGGACCATGGGCTTTACATTTTAGATTTCCTAGGCTTTTGGTTGATTTCGATGAGCATAAAGGAGTATTGGGCTTGTGGTATGGGCTTGATTCTCATCAGCTTTTGAGCTTCCTTAGATTAAATATAGAGAAAATATTTTTGAGTTGAATTCGAGTTTTAATTTGTTAATCTCAAACTGGCTCCTTTTTTTTGAGTTAATCTTTAGTTAGACATTATTTAAGCTCAATGCAAATCTAATTCAATTCCACACATACAATTTAGATCTGACTTTGAATAAACCTAAATTGAACTCAATTTAAACGAGTTAGAAATAAGCTTATCTCAGACAAATTTGAGTTTAAGAGTTTAGTATTATTGAGTTCAAGCTTGAAGGGTATCTAATTATAAAAAATTCAATCCAAATCGATTAAAACGATATTATTTTGATTAATATGAATTAAAATAACATCTTATAAATTATTTTTTTCTCAATACAATTTCTGGTTGAATAGAAGCTCAACTTGATTTAGTACTATAACTGAACTTAAGCTCAAGTCCTTCCAATGAGTCAAATTTGAACTAGTTTAAAAGAAGATGGATGAATCAAACCAAAGGTTGAACTTAACTCCTCTCAAACTAAATTAAACTTGAGTTGATCCAAACTCAAGCTAGCCTATATGTGTTCGTGCTTAACTTCATATCTAAGAAACTTCATACCTAAGAAATAAAGATGATTAACTTTTACTAATGGATGAATATATATATATAAAATTCAGGCGGATATAAGTACATGGACATACTAAAAATAATAAAATTATATATGGGGTTTTGGACTTGTATTCAAGTGTAGTTAAGAAATTGCTTTATTTGTAAGGTACATGACTTCTGTCAGCATTTAAATTAATATAAAATTCTAATCACAGATTTGTTTAATTGGTTGGTATAAGAGTTCTGGTACAGCACATAACATTGAATTGTTCCAAAGATAGATATATTTACTAATCTTATCTCCCCTTTCAACCATCTGCTTAATTTGACAATGACTGACAATGAACTCCAAAGAAATTGTCTTGCTGTTAGGTCATTTGATAGATCAATTAGACTGAACTATTCTATAAATTCTGATCGAAATTAGTTTGATTGGTCAGTTTACTAAAATTTTCTAAACAACTTTGCGAAAAAATTTAACTGCTATGAATTGTGACTCATAGATGGTAGCTTTAGGACGATGTCAAACTTATATAATCTTAAACCGGAAGTAAAACCAAGGTTAAATCGCAAACCAATATAGCTTACTCGATTAGGCTACCCTCTTTGTTTGATTGAATTAATTCGATCGAGTTGATCTGATTTGGTTTCCATAATCATGATATTTATAATTAGTCATTGGATATTAAGCTTGAATCATTTGTTTCTTGACTTGGTCTCAAGATTTGGATTTAAAGGATCAAGCACTATGTTGTCATGCTACAACTTGTAATGATTTGTAAGTTGAAAATAGAAGCAAAATTTTCAGGCAAATCGAAAGGAAAGTGATGTCCATAAACTTCTTGGTTCAAAGATTGGAAACTTGAATCAATGTATGTAATTATTTATAAATAGACTCTGTGAGGAAAGAGAGATCACAAGTTTTATTGCCTCTTTCTGTCTCATGTTAATCTTTTTATTGAAGTATTTATATAATCATAAATCTATATCAAATACAAAGATGTTCTTAGCAGTTGAATCAAGTAACCATATATTAATTCGAGGCTTACAAGATACAAAATATATAACCATATATTTATCTAAAAATTTAGGATAATATAAATACAAGTAGAACCTTCGTTAAATTTTAGTTTTAAGAGTGCCTTTATAAAGGATGTTGTTTGATTGACTCATGACTGTGGGATATGAAAAAGTTCTTTAGATATGAATTAATTTTAATGTTACTAGATTCAAAAGAAATAAGTTTTAGATATATATTTTAAGAGAACATAATTTCAAATAAACCCTTCATTATATTTTGGTGCGAGGGTTCTGCCCTCTAACCCTCACGACAGACAGTACTGCCCTTTATTTCTGCTCGTGGGATGCGATGGCTCTAACTCACTCTTGAGAATATCTTTTAGAGATGGTTAAACTTTACACTCTAATACATAACATGTATAATAAACAAAATCCAATTATAGGAGATTCAATCTTTTTTTTAGTCGTTGAATCTCTCTTTGGTAGATTAATGTATGATATTTTAAATCCTCATTACTATTGGAATCAAAATAATCTCCAGATTGATCAAAAGATTCTTTCAATTAATTAGAATCCATTACTTGAACGAAATTAAATCTCGTGCCAAAGCTCTTCCTCTCTCTATATATATTTATGAGCCTTCTCGACTCCACACGGTTCTTTTGGCAAGAAGAATAAGAAGAAGAGGAAGCGACCGACTTCTTTGAAATTAAAATCTTATTAATTGAGAAATCAATAAATGGCAGCCGTTTGTTGACCTATAATCTTTTTACGTGCACTATCCGAATCATCACCTCATTAATGTTAAGATATTAATACATGAACGCTCCCTTCAATAATTCTCCCCTCTCATCGTCCATGGTAATTACTACAGAGAAACCTAATCACTGTATTTTGAAGCCAATATTGCATGCATGTAGCTAGGCTGTCTCTTTCGACGAGACTTGATCAATGTTGACTTTAATCTCCATCGGCAAATCATATCCTTTTTTTTTTTTTTTCCCCCCCTCCTATTTTCAAGCATTGCTCTCTTTTATAACAACTCCATATTATTCCATCTTCATTTAAAGACATATGGCATGATTGCGGATTGTTTAAGACAATCTGTGACTGGTGGAACATCCTCCTATAAGTTCCTCTTTATTTGAATCGGCACAAATAATTATGTTCAGCGACTAGATACAGTAACCACGACTCCATATATTTCATATCCACCTATCATCTAGAGTGCGAATAGAACTTTTATTCCAAAGAAATGAGAAGTATCCCACCAAACCAAACATCTCCTTGGTTTCATGGAAAAACTATTGTTTTCTTTCCAACTGAGATTATGTTGTTAACATAATTATTCTATTTTGGTTTAATTACAATAAAAATAGAACTTGACAATCATATATGAATAACTTCTTTGCTATCTTGTATGATTAAGAATGAGAATGAAGGGAAAAAAGAGAAAATAAAGAAAAATTAGAAGAGATACTATTTTAGATACACGCACGGAAGAAGAGCCACTTTTTCCACCACATCCCACTTATGATATCTTTTGTTGTTTCAATGCCAACTAATAATATAATATAATGTAGGTTTTTTTGCTATTGGGTCCAACCACGTTAAAAAGACTAATAGACATATTCTCATCTAAAGTTTCTCTTACAAACAAATTTTCATCTTATAATTTTTTAAAACTTAAATATTTATTTATTAATTAAAGTATTTTTTAATTTTTAAAAACTTAAATATTTATTTATTAACTAAAATTAATAGATAAATTTAACAGTTAATAATTAAATTTAGATAATCAAAAAGATATTTTTTTCAACCCTTTGATTTTAATGATAATTGACTTTTTTATTTTTTAAAATTTTTAAATATTTTATATTTAAATATTATTTTATAATTTTATTATAAAATTTTATTTTTTCAATAAAAGAATTTTAGTTATTTAATAAAAAATGTTAATAAAATTATACAAAAAATGATCAAATAGTGGATAATTGAGTGGGAATATTCCTTTGGCCTGTTCTTTTTTATTTTCTTTACTTTAAGTACATTCTATGCCGTAATAGGTGAAATAAATTAATGTATTTGTATATATGAATTGTAATGTGTTACAAGAATATATATTGATAGCATGTTTAATTTAAATAATATTTTATTATTAAAATTAAAATATTTTTAGCAAGTTAGATTCTCCGAAAAATTATTATGTATATATTAATATGTTATTTGACACTATTAACATATATAAATAATTATTATGCTTGGTTATTAGTAATAAAAACACTTAAAAATATTTTTTTAAATTCTTTTAAAAGATTATTGACTAAACAATTGATGTTGTGTTTAGTTAAATTAAAATATCTTAAGTTATTTTTTAATGTTGTAAAATATTCTCCATGTTAAAAATGTATTATAATTTGTTTGAATTGTATAGTTAAATTATTTTTAAAATGTATCATATTATCATATAATAAAATTAACTTAATTGGTCAGTTAAATTGTTCATTATTTTAATTATAAATTATTGTATTTTTTTATAAAAAATTAATAATTGAAGATAATTTTGCAATAAAATTAAATTTATTTTAATAATATTCTAATACATAAAATATAGATGGTAATAAAATTAAGATTAACAGATAAAAAGTAAAACCCATTTTTGGAAACTCAATAATATATAAAAGGAAATAAAATCAAGCAACGTGTAAAAAGAAACAAAATTGAGAACTGTATACAAGGAAACTGAATCATTAAGTTAACCAAAATTCATTAATGAATACTTCAGTTCTCTTATAATAGTTGGATTGTATATATCCATAGATTCAAATTAAATATATTTAAGTTTATTTTTGAATTAATTTAAATTAATTTAAGAAAGAACTATTCAAATTAGAACATAAATACGAATTCGAATTATGATTTTGAAAATCAATGAATATACACCCAAATATAAACGGTGACAAATCAAATACGAATACAAACCTGAACTTAATATTTTATTAATTATAATTTTTAATTATATATATTTTAAATTAATTATAAATTTTTATATGAATTGAATTATACAAATATGAACTTTTATAAAAAATTAAATATATATATGAATTATATAAATAAAATCATAAAAAATGAACTATATATATATATTAATATATATATATATATATATAATATATATAATATATATATATATATATATATATATATATATATTTGTATTAATTTAACTCAAATCTAATCCTAATTATATATCTTATTTGGCGACAATGATTTTATCAATATTATACGTTTCTTTTACGTATTTTCTGATGTAAGGATCCGCTTTTTTATATTATACAGCCGATAAAATGATGTTATTCATTTTTATATTGTATTCACTAAAAATAATTAGAAAAAGTTTTTTTGTGAAATTAGTCTGAGAAGCTTTGAAAGAATTATGAAGAGGAATATATACATCTTGGTTGAAGAATGATTGAAGAGGATGCAAAAGAGGAAGATCTTTGCATGGTAAGTGGCACCGAGCTCGAGATTATAATTCATGAGTTTAATTTGTTGAGTTCGAATTTAAACTTTAACAAGTTCAATTTATAAAGTTTACAAGTTAATAAAAATCATTCAAATTGATCAAAATAATACCGTTTTAATGAAAAATAATATCATTTTATCTAATATGTATTGGATTAATATCGTTTAAAATATTTGAAATATATAATGAAATAAATTTGAATTCAATTTACTTCAAATGAGTCGAATTCAAATTTAAAAAAGTTAAATTTAATTAATTTAAATTCAAATTCAATTTAACTCAAATCTACGTCTAATTTTTATATCAATTCATACCCTGCACGCATTGTGGAATGCATGACCATGTTCGAAAATATGACCATAACCGAATGATACTAGCTTCTCCTTAACCTTAGAAAAGGTATGTCCTTCCCACTACCCTACTTGTGACGTACATATATTTGTATTTTAAGCCGTATGAATTATCTATATACTCTCGACATGGTTCAAGCCTAATCCCTAGAAAACATACCACATGATAACTGCGTGTTGTCCAATGCACAATGATCGAGGAACAGACTTTGCCCACACAAACGTCATCAATAGTCATCGCCTTCCTGCACTAAGAAGTAAGAAGCTTAGAAACACCAACTTAAATACATATAAATAAATGCAAAAGTGTTACTGACACAATAATAAAAAAATTGAACTCAAAGCTTTCATGTACACGTACATATAAAGGTGACTAAGACTCAGTAAGCTATAGAGACAGCTTCATATATATATATACAGACACACACACACACATGTACAATGTATTACGCAGTCTAATATTTTCGGCTACCTAGCCATGAAAGAGTTAAATATAAAAAGTTTAAACTCTGGTTTTATTTAAGATCTTGACGTTTCAAGAGTTCATATCTGCGTAAGAGAGATAGAGGAAGGGGACAGCTGGTATGCCAGATATTATAGAGTTGAGAGGGAGCGACTGACAAGTGGAAAGCAGCCGAACACGGTCATGGCAAAACGATGAGCTCCAAGCATTGGGATATGGCCCGATATCAGATAGAGACTTGTTTGTCTTCTGGGGAAGCGGCCATCAACAAATGCCCTCTTGCTCATATCTCTGTGACTTGATTTGTTTGTTTCCTTGCAGCTTTGAAATGTTAAATTTGGTTTCATTTTATAAAGTTGCAAAAATGCCTCGACAACAAACCATTATTCTTCCATTGCCATGTGCTACAATGGCGTATTTGCTGCTTCTTAGCTTTGTTTATTGACCATAACACCCTGTCTACATTTAAGCAATAGAATACAATGTTTCTTTTGTTCTCCTTCTAATGAAAACCCTATGCTTCATAATTGTAATTGTAGGTGGATTTGATGCTACTTGAGCTTGGATTGTCATTCAGCTGGAATAAACTGAGTTTAAGTTGAGAAAATTTCATTTTGAACTTGAAACAATTAGAGCTGAAGCTCACTTTATCGATAATTCTTCTCAATTCAAACATTTTTCTTATTTGATTATTTGAACAAACTAAGTGTAATCTTAAACTAAACTTAAAATGGTTCTTATTTGAGTTTGATACAATTTAAATGTATTATAAATTATTAATAGTTTTCTATTAAGTAATAATCCCTATTCTTAAAATGAATTTGTGGATTATGATAGATAAAAAATTTGTTAACATAAATGTTTTTATTGAATAAGTTGAGTTTGAATTAAATAAATTTTTGCTTAAACTATATTTGAATCGAATTAAAACTCACTTTAGCAACAATTCTTTTCTATCTCCAATAACTTTTTTGATCTTAAATGATAAGTTTCTTTGTCTAAAAATTCAAATAAATAAAGTTTGATCTTAAATTAATTGTTTTGAATTCAAACTAAACTCAAATTGACTCTTGTTTGGATTCCTAATCGATAATAGCTTGCTATCAATTGATGGTTCCTATTCTTATAATGGACTTACAAATTAAGATAGACAAAAATTTTGTTACCACAACTGATATTCTATTTATTTCACCCTCTTATCTCTTTGCATTCAAGTTAGGGTGACATTTGAGACACATACAAAATTACAATATCCAAGAAGTTGAAACTTGTGAGAGACAAAAGCTTAAACCATCTTATAAAAGTTTGTTTAAAGGAAGAGTAGCTTGGAAATGAATCACAGATCTTGTCTACAGTCAAAGCAAAAGAAGGGTCTTTTAGAGAAAGACATAATAAGTGGTGGGCGTAAGAAATGAATGGAAACTCTTTAAGTGTGAAGAATACGTACCGAAGATCACGGGACATGGCTTCATATATGGTATGTAGTAACAGTAAAAATTCTGACAAAATACAACGCGGGACCTTCTCTCTTCCCGGAGCCGCATAATAGATAAATTAATCTCTAAAGAAGTGGGGAACACTACCAGGCTTAACCAAACAGAGGAACAGCAAAAGAAAGAAAAAAAAAAAAAATTAACTTCAAAATATGTTGATGGGTTTCAGATCACCCTTCTTTCTTCTTGTTCTTCTTTTCCTACTTCTCCTCACATGTCAGAGTTCTGCAATCTCTTATACGGTTCGCATTGCAGGTGTTGTGTAAATATCTGTAGTTTAAGATTTGTTGCTTTTATGTAAATGAAGATTGTGTTTTTTCTGCTTTCCTTGTAAAAAATTTGGATTTTTCCTCTGGTTCTTCAGAGAGTGAGAATCGTGAGTTGGTTCCTTGGAAGATAAGGAGGTCTCTTGCAGATGAAGCGACAACAGGTAACTCCACTTTGATTTTGGCTGCGAATAGAACACAAAGGAGAGATCCTCTTGACAGTTTTAACATATATACTGGAGGATGGAATATCAGCGAACAGCACTACTGGGCTGTGAGTTCTTTTCCTTCTTTTTTTTCTTTTTCTTGGGATCTTTTTACATTTTTCCTCAATTGGGTTTTACCTTTGTTCCTTTTCTTTTTTTATTCCTTCATGAATGGTTTTCATTCTACATTTTCTTATGTTTACATGGCTTGTGGATTTCCCTTGTCTATAATAATGTCTATTAATTGTACTTGTTTTCTTTTCTTTTCATTATTGGTCTGTACTGGTGTATTTTTTCCTTATCTATAATGGCGAGATGCTACTGCTATGATGTTTTAGTTTATAATCTAGTTGAAATTTGATTTCTTTCTGCTTAATGGCTATTTGCATATGCGTTGGATGTGAATTTCTGGAGCTGATTTGCTTATACGTTAATTATCTTGTATGATACTGAAATGTTATTACAAAATGCTTATTGTGAGAGTTTTGATTTCTTAGGATGAGTTTTAGCCTGCAGTTTCTTACGGTTTCATAATTTATTCTGTGACTCTGACTAGTTTTTACTATGCAGTCCGTTGGTTTAACTGCAGTTCCATTCTTTGCCATCGCTGGAATCTGGTTTGCTGTCTTTGGTTTGTGTTTGTGCTTCATATGCTTTTGTTATTGCTGCTGCCCTAGAGAGCCATACGGCTATTCACGATTATGCTATGCCCTGTCCCTTATTTTCCTCATAGTCTTCACCATATGTGCAATGTAACTCTTTCACCCTCTCTTGTCGTTTTTACTATATCATTGTTTCCCATAGATGAGTATTGAGACGTTCTCAATGTTCTCGTTGGCTATTTCTAGTGCTGGATGCATTGTTCTATACAATGGTCAAGGAAAGTTCCACAGCAATACGTTGCACACTCTTGATTACGTTGTGAAACAAGCCAATATAACTGGTGAAAACCTCAAGAATGTGTCAGAGTATCTTTCTGCAGCTAAACAAATCGGTGTAAATTCATATTCTCTGCCATCTGATCTTAAGGATGGGATTGATGCTATTGATGCGAAGATCAACTCCTCTGCTACAACTCTTTCACGCGAGACTGAAAAGAACTCTAAAAATATAACACACGTATTGGATATCATGTAACGAAAAACCCATTAAGTTTTTTTTTATGCTTACAATTTTTTAATTGTCATATTTATATCTGGTTTATCTGCTCTGCAGTAGATTGTCTCTTATTGTTATTGCTGCTGTGATGCTTTTGCTGGCATTTGTTGGGTTTTGTAAGTCCTTTCTTTGTTTATTTTGAGTTGGAACAGTAAACTTCTAACCTATTATGGTTTATCTGATTAGCTTTTGGTATTTTAACTATTCTTGCAGTATGCTCGATTTTTGGATTGCAATGTCTTGTATACTTGTAAGCGACATATCTTCTTTTTCGTATGTCTGCTATGTGATTCATTTGATTTATGAAGCAATGAAGTTTTATTTATTTGTACCTTTTCCAATGCCCACTTGTATAATTCTTACTGCAGCCTGGTTGTCCTTGGGTGGCTTCTTGTTGCGGGCACATTCATTTTGTGTGGTGTATTTCTTCTCATCCATAAGTAAGATCGTTTATCAGAGTCTTTGTATTAGTATTCAAACGAACCTTAGCCTCTAGAGGCAATAGACTTTCGTGACCTATGTGTTAGAAATATTATTTTGACGAAAATTTTCTGGTTTTATTATACGGTTCAACTGTTCTTTTCTGTTTTCAGAGCGATATACTTGGACAAATGTTTATGTCTCCTGGGCTGTTTAACATTTAATATTATGAATGGAGTCAAATTCAGTCTATACGAAGAACTGATAGGATTCCATTCAAACAAATATATTTTGATGCAATATTGAAGGAATTTTCAATTATGACCAGTTTAGCTTATGAATGAAATTGAAGCTTATCATTTAGTGTCAAAACTGTGTTGTTTTTATGTGCCTTGGGAGGATTTGCGTGAGATTGATTTTGGATTTTATTTCATTAATATATGTTGTCACTGACAAATGCTTCTCTAATGACTTTGCTATTCTTGAATCTAAATTCTTTTCCTTTTTCTACTAGTGTGGCTGCGGATACATGTGTTGCAATGGATGAATGGGTCCAGCACCCAACTGATCATACTGCTTTAGATGATATACTGCCATGTGTGGATAATGCGACTGCCCAAGAAACCTTGCTGAAATCTAAGAATGTCACACAACAACTTGTGGGTGTGGTTGATAACATCATCCAGAATGTTGCCAATAGCAATTCCCCACCACAAGCCGGATCTATATATTACAATCAGTCTGGTCCGATGGTACCTCTTCTTTGCAATCCATTTAATCCTGATCTGACAGATCGCACGTGCAAGGCTGGTGAGGTGGAGCTGAGCAATGCTACTGAGGTAATATTATGAATAATTTGAAAAAAATTTCCTGAAGGTTTTCTTATAACACAACTTAACTAAGTCTGAAAAACAAGGGAAAGCCTGTTCTAAGCTTATCACGTTTGAATTCAAGAATGTTGAATGACCTATGAGTTGAAGGAATGTGGAATCTTTGTTTTAAACAGGTATGGAAGAACTATGTTTGTGATATTTCGGCATCTAATATGTGCACTACTACCGGTCGGTTGTTCCCTATGATGTACAGTCAGATGGCAGCTGCCGTGAATGTGAGCTATGGATTGTATCGCTATGGTCCATTCTTGGTTAATCTGCAAGACTGTACTTTTGTACGTGATACCTTCACGGTGATAAGTAATAAATATTGCCCTGGTATGCAGCGCCATACTGAATGGGTTTACATTGGTTTAGTAATGGTATCTGTGGCTGTGATGTTTTCGCTGATCTTCTGGGTGATCTATGCGAGGGAGCGTCGACACCGTGCTTACACTAAACAATTTTTTGCTAGAACCCCTCAAGGCATGGAGAAGAGAGATCCTCAAAACTATTAGGAAAATCTCTCATTGTATATTCTGAAGCATTAAAAATAAGCATTTTATACTTTAGAAATTTTTATTAGGCATGAATATTTTCCAGCACCTCCTATTGGTACCGCATTATCAATGTATCAGATTATTCAAGTTAACCTATGGAAGATACTTTAGGGATATAATGTCTTGCACATTTACCCTAATTTTTTGTATGTTTGTTCTGGAGCATTGTGTCTTTCGGTCTTTACTCTGCATTGATCTGGTTGGAAAATTTGAAGTGAGATGAGAAGGATCTAGTGCTGAAGTGTGCTTTAACCAGTCCAATTGGGACCTGGTAGTCAAACCATCTTGTTAAGGTAGATTTTAACCATTTATGTCCTCATTCTTATCGGAGAATCCTCTTCCCATTCAGATAGGAACATGTTGAAAACTCGATTTGGTGTGTCAAATTGGCATCTCTGCTTTCTTGGCAGGTATTCCATCGTGGTTCTGCCTACAGAATATCCTTCAAGGACAACAAATGCAATAAAGATGAAGACAGAAATCACAAGGCGATTAACCAGTGGAGCTCGGCTATAATCACCAATGTTTAAGATGAAAGGCACCTGGGACTATATGAAAACAGAAAGCAGGATATCTTTGCTTGACAGAATTGAAAGCCACATCCCCAGTTACAGTCTTCTGTAAAACTTGTGGTTCTCAATATGATTGGTGAGATGTCTCAATAAGCTTATGGGTAAAGGGCCCCGTCTGTAATGGAGCTTGTCCATTACGTGTCAGGCTTTTTGTGCGGATAAAGAAGCCAATAATGGCATTAAAAGCATAAAAGCTAGGTTGGCGTCTATTATTTGATGCATGTCTTGCCCCCACCCAACCGCCCTTCTATTCCAAGGCCTCTCTCGTTTTTCTACTCTCTTCTGCTAATTAAAATCAATCAATCCTTGTTGGGGTCTCACTACTTCTGCGTATTAAACTGAGATTACCAACCTGCTCAGTTTTACTTCTCAATAAATGCCTTCTGTACTGCTGTATGGATTCAATTTCAACAGAGGGGAGTATAGATTGAATGAACAGTATCATTGAACTCATAAACGAGTTAAATGTTGAACTGAATTAAATTTTCAATTCGAATTTAACTCCTGAACCGTTTTTGTAAAGTGAAATTTCAACCCATTTTCTCTGTTTCATCTTATCCAGTCCCTGGCTCGTTGCATATATGTATAAATGCTTCAAATTGAATGCAGCTTTTAATGTTGTTATAATGGTTATGGTTATAAAGACATAACCGCCTTCAGTAGAGTGCAGCGGGTGTCCATCTGACCACCAGAGGATTCTTTATTTTCAGTCTTTCTCTTATACAACCAAAAAAAAAAAAAGAAAAAAGGACACGGACAATTTCTAAGGCTCTTTCTACAAGCATACGTGTGTACGAAATTACAAATTATTGTGCAGTTCGGACTGGAGAAGCTAGAACAGTAGCTTGAGGCAGGAGTCACTGTCCAAAGGAGCTTCAACATGTGAGTGAGAATAATCTTTTAGGATTCAACAAACTTTTATGAAGTTTGTCCAAGAGCAAGAGCAACAAAAGAGAAAGGAACTGTTGGTTTGGTTGAAATGGGATCCATTATTGGAATAAAAAAATCCAAAATAACATGCAATACATTGAATCAAAACAATAAATAAAAAATACACAACAGTATATTTTGTTTGGGTCTCAATTTGAAATCTTATATTCAAAATAGACGAGTTCTCTAATCAAATCTACTATAAGAATCAAAAGTTACAATTTACAATACAAACAAAAACTCAAAATCTAAATCAGTTTATCGCAATTGACCCTAAAACCAAGTCATTTAGACTTTATAGACAATGTTGAATAAAAATGCTCAAGAGTAAAGATAAAAGAAATAAAATATAATGGTCATTTTGCTTACTGAGTGTTATCGCCCTTTTTCCTTATCTTTATCTTGCAGGTGTTAGGGACAATAAGTTTGCTAGCAAAGGGCGAAGTGTAATTTTGCTAGTTGAGTCTCAGATCAGTGTTATAGTGGCATGTTATGTAGGGATCAACTTGGTTTTACTTTGTTTTTACTTACTATATTTTACTAATTATGTTTTTATAGTTTTTCAATACTATATTGAGTTGGTTTCATTAGACATTATACTTGAGATTTTGTGGTTTGAGTTTAATGAGGAGGATTTTCTAGTTGTGTTTTTTTATTATGGGTTTTATTTTTAAGTTATGTTTTCATATATCCATTGTTGGGGTAAGATTGTGACATGCTTTTATCATTAGAGGTTGAGTACTCTAACTGGTAAGTAATCTAAAACTAAAAGGGTGTCAAAACTTCACAATCCTCCAACCAAAGTGTTATTGTGACGAGTGTACTCCATGAACAGTAGCTACGTCAATAATCTTTCCTCCTTTTTCTCACTCAACATGCATAATTGTGTACTTTTTTGCATGTATGGTCGTGTGGCTGCAGTTAGACAACGTATGAGCGTGAGTTTTACGATCGTACGATCGTGCATGCCTGTTGACTCTCTTTCATACACCTTTTTCGACCATTCTTATCAAATTCTTTCACTCTTCTCTATCCGATATTACTCATAATACATTATAATACACCAATCATTATCAACAAATACATATTATGCAACAAAATCATCAAATACAACATTAAACCTTTAACTTCTTGATCCATAAATTATGCATGAATTCAATAAATAATCCTTCTTAACCCGCAAAGAATGCATGAATTAATGTTATCACTCCATAATATCATCAAAGAATTTACATAAGTCTCAAAATACACTAGTTCAGAATCGAAAATACATAATTCAATTTGAAACATCCTTAAAAAGATAAGGTCTTTATTTACCTCTTTGCTTATGAGCTGACTCTCTCTCTCTTAGTCAAATATTAACCATAATGGACATGAAACGATGACAATCGGTTGTAAAGACTATTAGGAATGTGTTTGTGATTCTTGGCAAATTTGTGAAAAATGATGATTCATGAAAAAATCACCAAATGAGTCCCATTATATAGACTCCGAGATGGTTACCATACACAGTCATGTAGGACACCTCAGAGGGGTATTACTGTTCACTGCTATTTATAAAATAATAATAAATAAATAATAAAAATAAGGTCAATAATACCCAACCGAAATGCCTAACTTGAACTGACATATCGCAACGGAACAACCTGTGGTACAATGTATACATACATATATACATGCCCAAATAAAAATTTTCATATATTAAAATATTCACGAAAAAACATATACGTGTGCATACAATGAAAACTGAAGCATAATGATACAAACTGGATCCCAGACGACAGTCAACTCCTCCTCCCAGCTCCCTACAACTCACCTGCAAAAGAAAGAAAAGTAGGGAGTGAGTGATAAAATCACCCAGTAAGCACTTCATATCCTCAGACCCTAAACCCAATCCTTCCCGAAGGATTGCCACCATAACTCAAACAGAACAGGTTCGACTGACACAAACTCTGGCAGTTCATCTTCACAGATCGGATACTACCTTATACCGGATCATAAAGTACGTATATAAGTATACGTAAACAACCTAGAGTGAAGAGTAATCCGAGAGGTCAAACTTGGCTCTCGAAACTCTGACTGAAAACATTATCATTGCTATTCTGCTCTGATTGTTACTGATACTGTTTTCTGAAGTTCACGTTCATTACGTGGCTTAACATAATCTGATATTCTGTTGTTCGTGTCTTTTACACGCTGTTTCGTATTCTGATTATTTACAGTTTCTTACTGTCTTATCATTCTCTGAATGATATGCTGATGTGTCATATAACAATGACTTGATATGATAACATGATGAAATCATAACTAGGCCTGGGCCTGTATACTGAAAATAGTTTTCTGAAAACTATTCATGAAAACTGCTGTTGGATCCTGGGATCCCATATCTGAAAATCTCGTAAAAGCTTTATCTGAAAGCTGCACTGAAAACTGAGTACCCTAGGGTACATGATATGCTGAAAACTATGCTGCGTAGACTGATGAAATACAGGAATTTGGTACCTTGGCCATGTGAGTTTCCTCTGTAAACACGTGCCACAAACTGTATAGCCCACGTGATGCCATCAGGCATGGGCCTGGAAATATATCTGAACTGAGTGCCTCACGCTATATTGCATCTGATTCTGGGATCAGGAAACCTAAACTGCTAGCTGAGTAACCCGGTACATACCAATACATAGGGCTAGTAATGAGCATATAGCTCCTGGTGACACGGGTGCTGAAACTCACAAGTGCCCCCTCGTATTCACCTCTGAAATCTATGTTTTACCACTGAAAACATGAATTTAGATCTTCAGATCCATTTCTAAAAACTCTGTATGGCATGCCATGTCATGCTATTACTGTTTACTATCCATTGGATAGGGTTTACTGTGCATATTTCTCAATTAAAACTTATTTTTTTGATTTCTGTCTGACGCACGGGCGTGCGTGAACTCGCTCGGGACCGTGACCCTACTCGTGCAAGGTTTTAGAATTTCAAGCAATATTCTCATTTTCTCTTGGTGCACGGGCGTGCATGAACTATACACAGTCGTGACCCCGTAAACTAGGTCATGGACGAGCACGTAAACACGACCGTGACCATGCAGAATACGCAGTAAGCATGGGCGTGCACCTCGGCTGCATGGGCGTGCGTCCTGCTCTACACCTCCATGACCACCTAGAATTAACTCGATTCCGACCAAAATCACAACCAAAACTCAAATCAAGCATATTTCACATGCACAACACTTCAAATAAGCACAATAACACCTTCAACAACTTTAAATCTCAAGCACAACATCTAACCCAAGCTCAAAACACATATAAACATATATTCTCACACATCACATGTGAATAAGCATAAATCATCAATATAATCATCTCAAATCATCATATATGCATCAAAGCATCATAAGTATGCTGGAATCGAACTCATCTCAATCAAAACATGCATAAAAACAAATCAAAACCGCAAGGGAAAGAGGAAGGAAGCACCTACCTTTAGACATGCTTCTCTCACTAGAAGAACTCAAGATCAAACCGGATTGAAAGGTTCTGAAAGCTGCTCACCACATCTAGGGTTGATACTCTCTGAAAATCAAAGGAAGCTTTAGGTGAAAATGAGTTTGGAAATAGATAAGATCACCTTAAACCCAAGACAGCTAGAAAAATACGCATACACGGGCGTGCATCCCTCACGCACGGTCGTGCATCCCAGGAAAATTACAAAAAATACCATTTTCCTACGCTCGCATGCAAATCCTCCCAAACGGATCCATGCACAAGCCACCAAACTCAACAAAAACCCATAAATCACCCCAAAACTCTCTCACAACCCTAGAAATCTCAAAAATCTCAATCTGATCCCAAACCTGAGATGTTACAATCTCTCCCTCTTATAAAAATTTCGTTCTCGGAATTACCTGAAAAGCTCAGGATATCGATCTCTGATCTCAGATTCTATTTTCCACGTAGACTCTTCCACACTCTGATTCCTCCACAGAACTCTAACCAAAGGAATCTCTTTATTTTTCAGCACTTTTATCCTTCTATCTATGATCTGGACTGGCTTTTCTTCATAACTGAGGTCTTCAGCCAATTCCAACTCTGGAAGCTCTAGTACATCAGAGATCCTTCTCATGGAATAGTTGACTGAAGAAGCCTGTACGCTACTGGGCCAACTCTCACCAGGATCTCATAAGGTCCAATGAACCTCGGGGCCAATTTGCCCTTCTTGTCAATCTCAGAATATGACGGTAATGAGCAACCTTTAGGAACACGTAGTCCCCAACATCAAATTTCAACTCCTTACGTCTCACATCTGCATAGCTCTTTTGACGATCCTGGGCCTGTTTCATTCGCTGCCTAATTACCCTGATCTGTTCGATCATTTGCTGAGTCATCTCTGGACCCACTGCTACTGATACTGAGTCTCTCTCCCCAATATCATCCCAATGCAAGGGAGATCTGTACTTTCTACCATAAAGTGTCTTGAATGGAGCCATCTGAATAGTTGACTGATAACTATTATTATACGTAAACTCCATCAATGACAGAATCTCTACTCAACTGGTCTGGAAGTCTAAGCAACACGCTCTGAGCATATCTTCTAGAATCTGGTTCACCCTCTCTATCTGACCATCTGACTGAGGATGATAGGCTGAACTGAAGTGCAAACAAGTCCCAAGTGCTCTCTGTAAACTCCTCCAGAAAGTTGACAAGAATCTAGAGTCACGATCTGACACAATCACTCTAGGAACTCCATGCAATCTGATTATCTCCTGACGTACAACCGACCCAACTGATCAGTTGACATGCCATCTCTGATCGACAGAAAGTGAGCTGACTTACTCAGTCGGTCTACAATAACCCATATACCAGTAAATCTCTCTCTGACTCGGGGTAATCCGGATATGAAGTCCATGGAAATGCTCTCCCACTTCCACTCAGGCACACTCAACGGCTGTAACAACCCTGATGATCTCTGATGCTCAGCCTTAACCTGCTGACACACTAGGCATCTAGCCACGAAATCAACTATATCTCTCTTCATGTCGGACCACCAGAAGTTTCTCTTCAGATCTTGGTACATCTTGGTACTGCTCGGATGCACTGAATACGTTGAACTGTGGGCTTCTGACAAGATTATACCACTTGCTGGTTCAATTGAACCAAGTGTTAGGGTAGATGCCCTATATTAATAAAAATGTATTTTTTATTTTGTGATGTTTGATTCATATTATATGTTCTTAGTATGCTAGAACCAAGATGAGAGAATCAATTTACTGATCGTGTTTTTCTTATACACATATTGTTGGTCATCCTAAAATTGTCTGTAATTGTGATATCACTATGACCTAAGGCATAAGTGATGATGATGAGATTATAATAGTATTGAATGATCCTACTGAAAATTGGTGATACTTAACATGTATTGAAGTTATTGCTTATAACTTGATGCAACACATGAATGTATGATTCGATAGTCTTGTTCATTAGACATGCTAATAAAGATATAAATGATGACTTGTGTCTATGAAAATATTTTCTTAATTTGATATGTACATTTGATCAGTTGACTTGAGGTTGTTAGACTGTCTTGTATTAAGAGTAATATAGTTTGATATTACCAAATATACCGTTGTAACTGGGGTATTATGAAGGTGAATGATTTGTTACATCATGATTAGTACAGTGGCTATGATGGATTAATAAAAGATTCATCACTTCTACGTATGAAAACAATGTCTTTATGAAGAATGTTTATAACCAATAAATATATGGCCATAATGTGATTTGATTGTTGCTTAGTCCAATATTTCACTATAGATACATATATGATTATATGAGGAGTTACTAACATAGATACAAATCTATGTCTTAGTCTCGAGGGATGTAATATGATAAAAGAATCAAATTGCACATTAACCTATGGGTTATGTGAACTTAGAGATATATGTTGACACTCTATCAATTGGATGGTTGTGATGCCTTACAAGAGACTACTTGTGATTTGTGTTCAAATTTGACTTGAATCTAGACACTATGAATTTAGTTGAAAGCTTATGGGTCACACATAATAAGCGTTTATTGGGCTTTAGTGGCATATAATTGATTGTCTTAGTAAGTATTATGTTTAGGTGTTTTCATATTGAACTTACAGTATCTATTCAGATTATGTTGAAAGTTAAAATAGAGTTTTGGCCTTGACACACGACCGTGTGTTTGTTGGGCACACAAACGTATGTCTTGACAGGTGGTGAAATCATGTAGTTTATCGAATTTATTTTGAAAAGACCAAATCAAATTTGAATTTCAAATAACCTGTTGGCAGATGGGCATGCATTATGTTTGGTGAACAGTTATATCACGAATGAATACGTTACATGATTTATGCAAAAATAATGTAGTTGTACATTAGATAAACACTAGATGCACGATTGTGTGTGTGGTTTACACAACCTTGCATGAGGCAACATGAGCATGCAATTGTTATGCACAACCATGTGCTTAATGTCTATATAAACGCAACGTTTCAATCATTTTTAGAACTTTTTCCTTTCCACCTATATGTACTCGTACACCTCTAACTCACATGACCATGCTAGTCATTGCTAGCACCATGAAACTAGCTTATACGACCTCCTTCTATCTTTTTCTATATTGATTACCACAATGCTGCCAGCCCAAGTGTTAGGAAAATGATCATATTGCCACGTGAAGACTGAAGAAGCCTCTAATATAAGTATAAATTCTTAAAACACTCTATGATTGTTTTAAGTATGTGTTCTTGTACAAATTTGAAAGATGTGTATCTTGTGGCAATTCATAGACTTTGATTGAGTTTTTTAAAGTTTTCCTATTGTATGGTTGCCTTTTTTACGATTGAGGATTCCTAACAAAAGGGATTCTTTAGTCAAATCCATTATAAAAATCAAGAGTTACAAGTTATAATACAAATAGGAACTCAAATTTAAACGATTTTATTGTAATTGACTCTTAAACCAAGCTATAGATTCCATAGATTAAGTTGAACAAAATCCCTTAAGATTTATCAGAATACGAGATCGTTTTCTAATTCCAATTACACACTCTAGTAGACACGGAATAAAAGAAAGGAGAAGTTAAAGAAGGGATAACAGCAAAAATGAATAATATATTGTGCGCATAAGGAAGAGACATGGGATTATATTTCCATATATCCGCATATGACCACAAGTCGGGAGCTAGACAAGAAAACCCTAACTTATTTTGCCTATTTTACACTTTTGCCTTTTTCGTCATATTGTAATTACAAGCATGCCACCAAGTAATTAAATTACTGTAATAACCCTGCACATTTAGTTTAAGACACATATACCACAAAAAACCCAACACAAAAGATTCAACTGCTTAAATCAAGGTCTTGTTTTGATATGCTAGCAAAGAGACTTCAACCCAAAACCTATAATGCATTACATGTCTGCAAATCGGACATGCTATCACTCAAGCCACGCTTGATAGGCAATATAATGCAACTTGCGTTACGCTTATGAATTTTGCCCTTTGTGATCTTACTTGTTAAGCAAAGTGGCTGACAGTATGGGCGGATTGGTATTTCTATCTAATTTATTAATGTAATTTGATTATTCTAAGTAATAAATAGGTTTGTGAATTAAATTCAAAGCCAAGTACGTTATAAAAACCTCGTAATCTCAGCCTTCCAATAGTTTGCCACACCAAAGAGTGAGTTGTATTGACGTTGAACAATTCCATGGCCTCAAAAACTGCATCTTCGAATCATTCAAAGACTCGAACATGCCTGTGTTCTCCAACCACACATCGAGGCTCATTCAGATGCAGCATCCACAGGAACACTCAGAGGTCTTCATCTTCTGCTTCTAGTATTCCATCTAATCGATGGGAATTGGCTCTGATTAGCGCCAAAGCTAGTGCTCTCAAGGCATTTCTCCTCCAAATTATCAAGCCATCGAGTCATGATCTTCAAAGGAAGAGGAATTTCCAGCCTAGACCCTCCAGGTTTTGCCGGATGAATGGCAGCCAAGATGGGGTTGCCGTTTCTTGATCATCATCCATCAATCATCACTTACTGTTCTTCTTTTTGTCAGTTTCAGATAATTTTATCATCAGTTTGACATTGTTTTTCATTTCCATCTTATTAAATCATGCATTTTCATATGAGCATATTATATTCATATGGAAAAACGCTGCTTGCATATGTATATATATATAATCAGTTTCATCTTGTTTCTTCTTTCTTTCTCCTTCGTATTTTAGGATTTCACCTAGATCCTGATCTTTTTTATTGATGTTGTCTCCATCTGCACATAGCATACTGATATCTCGCTTTCCGTAAATTCATGTAAACAAAACGTAAGGGAAAGGGTTTGGGTATGCCAGACGAATAACTAAACTAGCAGAAGTTTTCAACTCGTAAACCAATCTCAACCGGTTTCTTCATATAATATGCTAAGTTGAAAGTAATGACACTCATCATAGACAGGACCATCTACTTCATATCAACAAAAGAGAATGGCAAATCTCAAACGTTGTGAGGCTTTTCATTGCTATTGCTTAAGTGCTTCTTGCGCAATCCCATATATAAAATATGGGATTTGAATCCTATAACTCTTAAATCTTAATATTTAGATTTTGAAGTATGATTTTTTTCAGGTCTGTATTATTTGGTATCAGAACTATCTTTACATCTCCCCATCCTTTATGTTTGGACACTCATCATGTTATATTATGCTTAAAATTAACCAATAGTAGTTAGATATATTCATGTGATCAACTACCCATACTAAAAAATTCAGAAGTCTAGCCATTTCAACCTTTCCTCTATATTGAATATTTATTATTCAAAAGAAGAAATTGTCAATTTTGATGATCTCATCCATTTTGGTTCAACAACACTAGTCTAAAGTATTCCCATATAAATTAAAATATCATGTTTTCTTCTACTAGACGCTCTACCTTTTTCTTATTAAAGTGAAACACAACATCCCTCGAGAGATGGTTTCCTAACAACTTGTTAATAAATAAATAAATAAATAAATATATATATATATATATTTAATTACTTTATATCTTTAGTTACTTAGAGTCTCAAATGACAGCGAGGTGTTTCACTCTAGGAATAGCTAATATAAAAAAACAGAACACAGAACAGGTATAGAGAAAAAAAATTCAAAAGGTTAACACTGATTTATGTGGTTCAACCAATTTGGTTTACGTCATATTTTACTGGTATTTTACTGATCTAAACAGGCACAAAAGAGAATAAATCAGTCGAAGAGAGAATACTCCTAATATTTTACTTCAAGTAGGACTTCATATTTATACAAGAGTATTTAACAATCTCACATAAATATTGAGATAATGTGAGTGTGACTTCACTTATTGCTGAAATGTCTTAGCAACTAATTCGTGAAGTATCTTACTTCTACAATATCTCAACAATTAATTCCTAAAGTGTCTTACCACTTCTCCTACATTATCTCAACATCAAATTTCATATTTAACACTTGGTTGATTCAAAGTAGATTTGAGAGTTCATATTATCAAATCATGTTCATGCTCTATCAGTTTGGATTTTGGGTTATAAACTCTCAACCTTAACCCAATCCCAAATAGAAATATGTCAAAATTTCTTAATCCTAATTTAACCTAAATTATTTTTAGGCTAATTTGACACAACTTAATCCAAAATTATCTGTTGTTACTATTCTCCCAAATGGAACCAACCAAATCTATTATTAATAAAACATAAAATATAGCATTTTGTCTTGTTTATAAAATAGCTAAAAAAAATTACATACCAATATCCTATAAAAAATATCAATAATCTTAGACAAATCTTATGCTCACTATCCATAAATATTTTATTTTTACCCAAAAATGAAATATTTATATAAATAACAAGAATAATTGAAGTATAATTACATGAACATACAATTATACGCAATATGTAAAGATTTCAGTAGCTATTATTATTTGTCTTTTAATATTTTTTTCAATTTGCCCCTAACAAATTCTATGAGAGTAATATTTTTTAAATATTTATGTCAATTTGAGTTATTTAAGATTGATATTATATCAATCCGATCATAACCTAATTTAGTTTCAAATTGTATCAAATTGACCCAAACTAATTTGTGTTATAAAAACTCAATTTCAATCTGATTTTTTCCGTATTGTGTCATATCAAGTTAATTGGTTATGTTGAAAATTGTTAAACTTTGCTTGAAAATAGATATGGTAGACATATGGGTTGTCCATGGGTATTCGAAAAAAAAAAAAAAAAAAAACCAATACGAGTTACAAGACTCATATCCATTTGAACCATACCCGCAAAATACCAAATTTACCAATGGTTCTGATTGTAGCTAGGGTTTGATAATCAAGTCAAATCTATTCATAGCTTTTACTAGTAGCTCCGATTCGTACTGGTGAAGGAAAGGTAACACATAATGACAAGGGTATCGGTTGGTCTACCCATATCTGAAGGGTAGGATATGAGTTTTATTTTTATAATCTTTTAAATTAATCTATTTTGAATATATACCCATTTCGACCCGACTCATGGTCCTCCGGCCGGCCTGTTTGCTAAGTCTATTGGAATGTATCCTGCAAGAAAAAAGATTAAAATATTTTTCTTTGTATTTATTTGACAGAAAGCGATGGAGAGGTGAAGTATACGCTTTAGTTGGTTCATCCTAGAAGTCGTCGATGTAGGAGAAAAATCAAAGTAAATCTATTTAAACTATATAGAAGCTTGACGTTTCGAGCTGCCGAGAAGCCCCACAAAACTTACATACCAAAATGTGGGCACCTAAGTATTCCAAAGTCAAGAGCTTCCCCACCATGTGGAACAAGATGACCGAAGAATATCATTTGATCAATACATTGTGTAGAAGTTTCAAAAGCTTAAAGAACCATAGACCCAGACGCACCATTTGCATAATACAAACAATACAGTAGTCATGGAAGAAAAGCTGTAGAGTTCGCCGAAAGTCGACACATGTTTACATTGATGTAGACCTTTCTTCCATTAGCTAGAATATCGTAGTAGCTACCACGAAATGTTCTTCTTTTGTTTTCATTTACTTGAATATATATATATATACACACACACACACACACATTACAAATGTATGGCTCCAATTGGATGATCCAAACGGTTTAATCGGAAATTTAATGATTAATCTAATCTATTCAATTTTTAAATTGATATTAGTCGTTGGATTAATTTGATTTGTAATTAATTAAATGAATCATGCTTAGTCACAGTTGTCAAAGTGGTATAATAGTCATACTAATGTTAACATAACTTTTGTAAAAATTTTACAATTGTTGGGATGTGGGTTTCAACTAAAGTCTCAACGATTGCAAGAATATGCGTTATACATATATATTATAGTTCTATTTGGTTATACATTGTTTTGATTTTTACTTAATTTGTTTTAGTCATATGATCCTATATTATATCAACAACTTTGATATCTCTTTACGGTTTGAGATAGGTTCATCAGCCTGTTGATTAGGTTAAGCTTCGATTTAAGTATGAAAACATTGAAGTGATAGTCTTATGCCTTTGATGGCAAAATATTAAGTCATGAAGATGAATGGTTTAATTTTTAAAATCAGGGGAAAACCAAGAAAGGAATACTTATAATTGAATAATTTAATACTTAAGTTGCAATATTCAAGAATAGACATTAGGAAAGGTGTAATAAAGAGAATATTTTCAAAGTTCAAAGTTCAATATCATGTTCAGACTTCGCATTAATTGATTAATAAAGAGCTTCTTTTTGCTAATTGTTTATTAGCCAGCATATTCTCCGACGCGTTTGGCTTACAATTAAAGACTGGAATGGTATAACTAGAAGAAAGATCATTCGGCACTTCACAGTTTGGGACGGACCCCATCGATAATAATGCTTTCCAAGGAAGAAAATTAAAGTGAGCTTCGTATCGTTGACTCAACTTTTCCTTCCTCGATTGCCAGGGGTTACGGTCTCTTTTGACAAATATACATACGCGTTATAGGAAATTCTGAAGCTGATGGTGGTTAGGGTTTGAGTTGGGATAAAAGAATAATATTTGATTTATCTGATTTGTGGTTATAGACATAAGTAATTATAGACTCTCGAATTAATCTTGTTTAATCAATTAAGGTTGATCGATTAGTATAGATAAAAATTCTCAGATCAAGAAAATAAAAAATTTCTCAAGTCCAATATCGCAAGTCAATCCAAAATAAAAAAGTCAATCCAAAATAAAAACTTTTTAGGTACACATAAACCAAAGACTAAGACAACAACAGTGTTATAATCTCAATTACAATGTGTGAGAGTTGTATATTACATTCAAAATGCATGGAGAAATGAGTTATGTTGTAAAATTTATATAATTTTAGGTTCTACGATATCAAAAACTAACTTTTTGAGATGTAGTTATCATCAGATTCATATTATTTAGTAATAGAATCACCATCATGTTTATTAGTTATAACAATGTAGTGTAAATAGTGATGTCAACATTGTAGTGTTTGTCTAAGATTTGAAAAAAGTGAGCATAAAATTAGTCCACATGGGTATTGTGGTTAGTGTATGGTGGTATGTTAGTATAGGGTTATATGCCTTTATATTCTCCCACATCAACCGCTAACTTTTAGGATGTGTCTCAAAATTTGTATCAAAGGGCAACTTCCACTAGCGAATTTGGGTGTCGTTAATTAATAAACTAGTACATTGATATCATAATTTAGATTGATTCTTTTCTTTCTAGGTAGGCATTAGCTGATAGTGGAAGATATGTATCAAATATTATCAACATTTTGGTTTTGGTGATAATGGAGCAGTTGAAGAATCCAAGAATGAAGATTTCTTCCTCTTAAAATACATCTAGTTGATCTTTACCAAGCAAGCACGATGGCCACTGCCAGCACCTGGTTTGTCCAAATACACTTGTAATCTAGTTAGGGATACTTGTTAATCTTATAAAGCATCTAAAGCAGCGGCATCTACGGACTTCTTTATTTGAAAGCGAAGATTATGTACCTAAAGATTTATATTCTAGCTCATATTGTGCGGCGAGCCAGGGAGAGTACTTTGAGAATCAAAGCATGTTGTTGTTGCTTAAGGAGCAAGAAGTGTGATTATTATCATTAACCTTGGAATAGAAGACTACGTCAGCTCCAACATATAGATAATTATATGGGTTCAATGGGCATGCACACAACTACAATTTGTAGCTTGATCGAATTGATAAAAGTATATAAATATACTCAAATCAATATATATATCCTAAAGGAAAAGTACATACAATTTATCATAGTTTATTTAAAATATGATTACGATCAATAAAATTAAATATTATTTGTTATTTTTGGGTGGGTTGCATATAAACATGGTGTTCAGAATTAATTTAAAAAATTATTTTTAAATTTTCATCCTACTCTAAAATTCATTAAATTTACTCACCTTAAATTTATCGAACTTGTCCAAACTTCTCATATCCCTCCAATCATTCTGCTAGTGTCGAATACACAACCACTACCTCATTGTCGTCACAAAACAAAATTTTTTCTTTGGGTACATCCTTTTCAAGTTGAGCAATTTTATCCGTTCTCCTGAAATCCATCTCCGAAAGCCTCACATCTAACTTATACACAAAAACTTCTCTTGTATCCCTCCATTTCTTCCACAATCACCAAATACACAATCCCTACTTGTCAATGTTGCAAAGCAAAGCCTCTTCCTCAGGTACATCCATTTAAAATCAAACTTCTTTATCCGTTCTCGATGAACCCATCTTTGAAAGCCCTGACACCTACAACTTCAATTGTTGGCGCTACATCTTACGAGGTTGTGGCATCTTCAATTTCCAACGCAAGTTTCGCCAAAAGTTCTAGTCTCTAATTAGAAACAACCTTTGAAAAAGAGATTGTGAGTACCTGAAAGTCAATCGGTATCTATAAAGTTGGGTATAGGTCTATATATTTCCTACATATTTAGACTGAACCCTTTTTTTGGCTTGATCCATCCATTTATCAAGTCTAATTATTTCAATATCTTTTAATCTCTCTTGTTACAACAAAAATTGTTATATCATTCATACAAAAGAATAATATGTTTATATGTTAAAATTTTAATCCCTAAGACTAACCCTAATAGGATTCTAATTCTTAAAGAAATCTTTACATATTATGTCCAAACTACTTCTAGACCCGTGTGCTCATACCTAATCGATGAAGTGGTCACCCATTTGAACAATTAACACTGAGATCATTCTATATATAATTGTAATCATATTTGGTGGGTGTGAAACGCTTCATATACCTGCGTTTAATCATTTATCAGTCAAAGGGTCTTTAACCACATGAATATTATTCATTGCTGTAAGCACTTCATCAAGCAATAACTTCAAACATCACTCATATAGCATGATTGGTTTCCATGCAAATTTGTTCACCAGACCTGCAACTAAAACGTAACAACTTGCCTTACATTATTCCGAGCTTGATTCATGAGAGGCGGATTGATAGGTCGAACTAATATTCCAACAAATCAATCCAGCTCCAAAATCATAACATATAAATCATGCAATAACAGTATCCAACCTACATCATCATTATGGTTGAAAGCGAGCAGAGTTTGAGCTTGTTACTTGTTGGTTTAGTGAACTTATAACCCTAATAAAATATTAATAAGCTCTTAAAGGTCTAAAATCTCACGCATGCATTCTTAAAATTTAACTCTTTAACTTGGAATACAGAGCACTATAGGTAAATATCTAAATTATGAGATTTAACTGTAAATTTATATCTAACATAGAGTTATTTGTTTCTATCTTGAGCTTGAGCTTGAGTCTACAACTTCCAAGCTCGTCGAACTCAAACTTTGCTTTATGCTATCAAAGTGAACAATACATGGTTTGCTCAATTGCAACCCTAATCATGCCCACATAATTTGGATGTAGTTCTGGAGCATGAGAATCGATTGAGTAGCTGGATGATAAATATGTATGATAATTTTATATGAACAAAACAAATTCATGCAATTCTAATCCTTATGATCTACACATAAGATGTAAAATACTAATTAAATTAAAGATTATAAAAATACCTGATATGCTATACAATCTGAATCGTTAGTTATTAAAATTATTTCTATTAAAGTGATAAGTATTCATCTATTGAAACTTTTCTTAAATTATAATTTTTAATAGGTAAAATTATATTGTATAAAAATTTTAAAGAGAAATTGAATTTTCATAACAAATTTAATTATCGGTTTATATTATAACTTTTAAATGTATCGGTTACTTCCAGCCATCACTGAACTTCTCAATTATACAGTTTTAATAAACCAAAATTTATAATTAATGTGTACCACAAAGACCAGCCAATTTAACCAGCTTTGCTATGAAGCTGCCATTCTTTGACTGACTTAATGGCAAATAAAGATGACCGGCTGAGAGGGAAGAAAAGCCCAATATTTCAGGCATTTTGATTGACTAATTGTCAACTAAAGGAGATGGTCCCTTTATTCACAAGACTTTGTCAAGTCTCCAATGAAGCTGCCCATGAACTCTTTTTTTAATATTAAAATTTACAGTATTATTTTATCTTATTGTAATTTTTTGGTAAATGATTTTATCTCATTATACTTCAATCTTCTATTTTATTTTATTCAAATTGTAACATAATTCTATTGTTATTTAGTGAATAAATATTTCAATAATCTTTTACCAAAAATGATGTGACATATAATATAAAAAATAATATACATTAAATATTAAAAATTTATTAAATTAACCTTAATTTTATTATAATGTTTACTATAATTTTTTATCAATTAAAATATCAAATAATATGAATAATATTTTAAAAAATATATTAATAATAAGATAATATTATAAAAAATTAATTAATGGCAACGTGTCTGTCACGGGATGGGCACACTGTATATAGAGCCCATAGCTTTCTTTTAAAACCGTTGCATTTTATCCAAACTGATGTGCGCTTTCTTTGCTGTGTGCTAACCCCGCCTCGTCTTTGTTGACCGGACCTATACCTCTGGTTGGATTAAATGTTTTTAAACTATTTGCATGCATACCCCTACACTTTCCTTTATTCTTTTAATTCCATTTTAGTATTTCTTTTTGCAATCTCTCCCCCTTCCTATATTTATCAATGTTTTCAAATATGGACCACACATTGATTAGATCAAAGGACACGGCCAAGTCTTTATTAATTGAGAATGTGAATTCGATTTCATTTGCAAAAGATGTGTGTAAAGAATAAATAAAGAGAAGTTTAGGGTTAAAAAAAATATCGTGGAAATATAAGTCCTTGATAAAATGTTATCATCTCTCTGTTCCTTCCCCCTCGAAAAAAATCCTATATAAGCATACCTCGACTGAAGCTAGGTTTGCCAAATCTTAGAGCCAAACACGGCTTCTAAAAACATTTCTCTTCTCTCTGCCAAAATTTTGCAACTAAAATGGCGGCAACCTCTTCTAGAAGTTTGTCGAGCGGACCTGTAGTTCGTTCTCTCTCACCTTCTGGAAGATTCTACAATTCTCATTGCAGATCGTCCTCTTCTTCTTCCTCCTCTGCTTTTGCGTATTCAACTTCCGGTTTCTCTTCTAGATCCTCCCCGTTTGTTACCAGATCTACTTCTCCGACACGAGTCAATCTTTACGGTAACAACAGACCGATTCAGTCGACATCAGCGCATTCCGTCCGGTTCGTGTCGCCTAACCGCGCTATCACTACTTCTCATAACGTAAACCACAGTCACGTTCAAGTACAGGTTCTGAAAAATCAAGCCAAACCGAAGAGGACGTGTATGTGTTCTCCTACGACGCACCCTGGCTCATTCCGATGCAGCCTTCATAAAAATTTTAATTCGTCGCGGTCTCAGGTTTCCAATTACGCGCCAAATAATCGGCTACATGCTAGGAGATCGGCTATGACAAACTCGTTGGTTAGGATTGGGGGAGTAGAGGGAGATTTGGTTAAGAGAGCTTTGGCGGCTTTGATTCGGCCGTCTTCTCACCAGCAAAGACGGCGCGCCGCTTTTCAGCCGCGGCAAAGCCGCTTATCTATCATGTCCAAAGCTGAGGATGATTCTTGATCAAAGATCAAGCTACTGGACATGGACTCGGACTCAATCTGTTTTGTAGTGTATAAATAGACTTATTATATAGAAATATAAAAAATCAAGCCAATTTATTTGAGGCGCTTAAGAATCAAATCAATTCTTAAATGTTGATATTGCTAAAAGCAAAAATCAGATTACAAACGAACATCAGCTTCAATCCATTTCACCATTATTTTCCTCTGTTTATTTTTCATGCTCTGTGTTTGGCGTTTGATTTGACGTTTGTCGTTTAACCGCTTGCAGGGCGTTTGTGGATATACGTATTATGAACAGCGTCGTTTCTGTCTGCTATTCCTTGGATTCGTCCCGTGAAGCCTGGTGGTTTGTGTTCTTTTAAACTTCTTCTTCTTTGCAGAATATATGTTTTTGTGCACGTATTGTGTTGGTTCATTTTTGAAATCAGCCTGACCTCATTGATTCCTTTTGGATATTTTCCTCTGGAGACGGATGATGAGATGCCCAAAATTAACTGACTCTGTAAATGTACTGTGAGATAGAATGACTCAAACAAATGACAGTTACTGAGGGAAAATTTGGTTATATGGACAAGAGTCCTCATAATTGGTTAGTCATATTATTCTTAGGAATAGATTTTACCCTGAATCAACCTTGTATGGAGTGGACTAAAGAGACAAGGACCCGTGACAACTAGAAGGTGAAGTGAAAGGTGATGGTGGATGGATGAATTGGATAGAAGCAGCCACAGGAGAATGAGATATTTTAATTATATAAAACATTGGGGGAGATGCTAAGGAATGGTTTTCTCTGTCTTGTCCAAAAGGGAAAAGCTTGATAACTTATCTATTGGGTTTGAATTCATTCATGATCGATCGACTCAATCTATGTGACATAACTATTGAGAGAGGTTACCAGCAGTTGGATATATATATAATGTCTCAAACACCATTGCATAAAGGAGAAAGCAATTATTTTCTCCTTTTCTTCACAAAAAAAAATGCCATAGAGATCTAGTGTCAAAATACATATAATTCAAAAACAGAATATGAGATAAATTGTATTGTTATAGTCATTTTTTAGATCAATCTAAATAAAAAAATCAAATTCGAAAATATAATTTACTAAATTTATATTTTATAGAATGAGAGAAATAAATCCAATATTAACCATTGTTTAAAATTGAATTAATTATCAGTTGTTTAATCTATGGTCAATCTATATGAAGTTTTAAAAATGATCAAGTCATCAGATTGTTTTGAACTGGAGTTGAAGTGGGTGAATTGTGTTGAGTTGAGTTTGCTGAATTTAATATATTAGCAATTTAGTATTAGTGAAATTTTGGAAGTGATTATACTATTGGTTTTCAATGAACCCTCATTAGATCGAGTAAAGTGAGTTGGGTCATAGATGGGTTTAATATTTTGATAGGGGTTGATATAAATCGAGTCAAGTTTGATTTTTTTTTTTTTCGTTTGAATTAAATTTGAATAAAAATAGTTTGATTCGAGTTTGTTGAATTCAAGATAAGAGTGGTTTTAATTCAATTCGAATAAAAATAATTTAGTTTGAGTTTGATTTAAGTTTATTGTTTGAATCTGTAACTTAGATTTGTGATTCAAATTTATAGTTTGAATCTACAACTTATTAATAAAACAATATTGTTTTATCTAATAATAGATAAAATAACATTGTTTTAACAACTACTTGACAAATTGATATTGAATTAAATAATGAATCAAATTTGAATCGAATTGAGCTATTTATCATATTCATTAGTCAAATTAAACTAAATTTTCTTTAATTCGTGTTTGATTTAGTTTAAAACATGAGTTAAATTTCTTTCATTTGAATTTAATCTAAATTCAAACTAAATAAATTTAAATCAAATTAATTCGATTTAAATCTAGTTATATTTGCCAATGCAATGACTTTATAAAATATTTTTGCAAGCATAAATGTAATTCTATTTAGGTATATATTGTAATATATATGTAATATCTTGAGATATATACTTAAATTTTTTATTTTTGCAATAAATTATATATTTAAAGTAGATTATGTTTTAACCGTGATAGATGAGACTGTTTGTATAAAGATGTTTACAACATATGTATATTAGTAGTTCTTATTATTAGTCTTTGGTCCAATGAATAGGACTAAAGCAAGATCTGAAGCAGTTCATTGACCGAGTTGGAAAACATTAATCTTAAAACTACTGAAATACTTTCCTGCCTAGAGCAACAATACCGGGAAGGCAAGGCTATGAAGAAGGTGATGACCATTGTTTGGGTATTGGTCAATGCCGAGAGAATAGTTATTGTGATTTTATCTCCTGTAATGTGAGGCCATTGAAATGGAAAACGATTATATTAAAGTCACCGACTAGTAAACCTAATTTGCCAGAAACGGGTCCCTCGAAAGCAAAGGTTTCTTAAATGGTGAGTGACAGCTCACATGAAAGCGAAGCAAAGGTCGAAAGGACAGGTTCTGGTCTGGAGAAAGCTTATCAAGCACAAAAGGTCGAGTTAAAAATGTGGATATCTGAGTCACAGATTTTGGAAGTTCAGTTGAGGTGGGTCCTTGGAGTTCAATCAGATGGATTAACACTTCGTTTAGTGTTAATGATGATGAAATTGATTCTATTCCATTGCTAATTTTTCTTAGAGGATTATTTTCATGTCAAATCAAATGCTATTTCTCGTCTGTTTGCAGATGAAGTGAGTTTCAGTCTACTTTTTTACTCTACCCAACTGGGAGAAATAATGCTCCGACGACGAAAGATATCCAAGGTAAACGTATTACTTTTAAAGTTGTTTGGCCGTCAAAATCACCAATACATATCATTCCCTGCATCTACATGCATGGTTGTGATTTGATCAATGAACTAAAGATAGTTGAGTTCATATATTACTAGTCAATCCTCCTCTCTACTTACATTGTTATATATATATTAGTATGACTGGCTAAATTCGACCTCAACAAATACTGCACGACCAGGTTTTGAGGTCTTATATCTGTTAATATTTGACAAGATATATATCTTGATCTTATGGTGTTGAGGGGGAAAGCAAACCAAAATCTTGTCAATTTAAAGTCATTTCCGTGAAGATTTGGATAATATATAAGTATTACAATAATATGATGATACGATGATATATGTTATTAAATAGAAATCCTGAGTCCTAATTTGTAATATATTCCATTATATAGTCAAATATATTTGTTTTGTATTGACTTTAATATGTTATTGTGAATTAAAGGGATAATATAAATTTAACATAAATTTAGATTAGATAACCATTAAGTTTCAATCGAATCTGATTGATCAATCAATTTAACCTCAGTTTTAAAATAATGGTCTAAAGCTCATTGATTGCTTTTATGGCAAGTTCATAGACATGGTAGCATGATTTGATATAATAAAATACAGCCAATGAGCTGAGCTTTAATTTTGGAACAGAGATTAAGACATAGTATGAGATATTAATCCTCCGTTTATTTACATGGAGCTACAATAGAGTAGTAGGAGCTGAAAGAGGTTTCCAAATGACATGTCATCAACAAATGCCAACACACTTTCTCTCTTTCCATTATAAATAAATGAAAACTCAGTCAAAGCAATTAAGCTTCTGACCAAGCATCAGTAGTGAGCCTGAAAGCAGAACGTCGACCACTCTGGTGGGTCTAGGAGAAGCAGTTTGGCTTCAAATAGCTTCAAGCAATGCATACAACTTCCCTCTTTATTCCCGTTCTTTGAAATCAGTGTTGGGTTATAGCCAACACCAACTCCCAATGTTTGGTGCTGCTAATCATATTGGTGGGTTTAATTTCCCAATTATGTAACACATGAATTCAGTAAATTGTTTACTCAAAAATGATTCTTACGTTTAAATTTAATCGAAAAAGTGATTGATATGATCCATTGTTGTTTATTTTTTATAATACGATCTTAATTTATTTTGGTTTTAATTGATGTTGTGGTCTAAAATTCATTCTCGACGTCATTTTGAATATCAAAATAAAGTGTGTTTATCAAATGCTTTATTCTAGAAGTTCTTTCGTATTTCTTTAAAAGTTTAAATAATCAACAAGATTGAACAAAACATTTTTATAAATTATTTTGTAAAAGATGTTGTTCAATTGCTTTTTATTTACTTATTTATTTATTTTTTTGTAAGTAAAATTTTATAAACAAAGGAACCAAGAAACAACCGCAGAGAGTTAGGAGATAAGAGACAAGCCGGCCGAAACCATATCAATATCTTTTGAGAGTCTATCTATAGACAACCTAAATAGAGCTCAAAAAGGACCCAAGCCTAAAGCCGAGGACTCCTCTCAAACCATGTACATATAATAAGAGCCCATGACAAAAAGGAAGGCTGAATAACACAAAAAAAAATCCCCAGCCCCTATACAACAGAACCCAGCCCGCCCAAGAAAATGAAGAAGCAGGTTCGACTCCGAGGTCCAACCAAAATTTCTTTGCTTAGCCCAGAAGAACATCTTAGCCAACAAGTAGCACCACCCGCCATCTGCCCTATGCGCACGCCAAGCAATACCTGGATGGACAACAAAGCACCAAGGCTCACCAAGCCAGTCATCCGGTCCTGTCTCGCTGTGCTCCAGGCCCACCCAACATAATACACACACACACACATATATATATATATATATATATATATATATCTCTCTCTCTCTCTCTCTCTCTCTCTCTTTTAATTTCAGACAAAACTTGATTACGTAGGTTTCAATCTTTAAAAAGAGCTGCCCACTTCCCAGATTTTCCTTGCTGCGGCTGTAATCTGCATAAATCCTTGGGCTTGGAGGTTGTCTATGCCCAGATAACTTACATAGGTCCATCAAAAGAACCAGAAGATATTGGGCTCCTGTAAGTGAAAAGAAGTCTCTGTTCCATGTTACCATTCATAGGCCCAGACAACTTCAAGCTTCTATTTGTCTTCTTGCACCAATCGCAACGCCCCAGATTTTGCTATCCTCGTGCCTCTTATTGCCTTCTCTTTCATACCAGGTGGGGTTGGCTCCGGCAAGGCCTCTGTGGATTCATCTTCATGGAAAATCCACATATTCTTGATGAAGACTTTTACATATGAAGACTCATAAATGTCATCTTTCTTACGAAAAAATAACTAAAATATCTTAACTATTTTCTGGTATGGAAGAAAGGTTGGGAAATTCTAAGCACACAACATAGAGACAATAATTTCAACAATTTGAATATAATATCATTTTATTTATTTTTCTTATTATAAAAATAATAATTGTAAATTAATAACTTGTCGAATTATAAAATAATTATATTTATTATATCATTTATAATAAAGAAGTTTACTATATTTGTGATTTTTTTGATGAAAAACTGGTTGATTCTTTCCACGACTAATTTTTTCGAAAGGCAAAGTATCAACTAACCAACAAATAAATTATTTAATATGTTATGGAAAAAATAATGTTCTTATATTTTATTTCAACAACACAACACAAAACACATTAATTTTATGAACTCAAGCATAACATCATTATATTTTATTTTTTTATTAAAATAAAATTTTGTTCAATTATAAAATAATTACATTTATTATATTATCTATAATAAAATAAATTTACCAATCTGGGTTCCGATAGTTTCATTTTTAAAAATTTTAAATTTTTTATTTAAAGATCTATTAATATTTAAAAAAAATTAGGAATCATTTATCTATGTTTTTATTTTCTTTATTTGCACACAAACATTTGTGAAATCAATTTTGGTGTAAAGTTGAAATATTTGTAATTTTGCCCTTGTTTCTGTAACAATTGTTGTTTTTCAAACTTATGATATCTCTTTACTAGCAACGTCAAGTGAGGAAGTTAGAGGTTTAATAACATAAAAAACTATAAGAGATAACACCTACTATTAAAGAATCATTTGCTTAGTTACTCTTGTAATTTATATTTTGATAAATGAACTCAAAGAAGTAATACTACAATATTTTTTAATTGACAAAATTAACCAGGAAAATAATTATTTAACATTATAACATCTCTCAAATGTAACATATTTCACCTGATAAACTATTATTTGACAATGCAAGATGTTGTAATAACAAAAAACCTATAGTCATTTCACGAGGTATTTGTCCAATTAATAAATTATTGGACAAGTCCAATGATACAAGTGATTTCATGTCACCAAAGGATGAAGGCATGCTACCATTCAAAGCATTTCTAGACATGTTTAAATGACTTAGCCTTGGTAGATAAACTCCAATTTCTATTGGAATATGCCCACGAAAGGAATTGATAGAGATATCTAAGCTCTCCAAAAACATATGAGGATGAATTGGTAATTGCAAAGGACTTGAAAGAGAATTATTAAATAGATCGAGATTTTGTAGATTGGTATTGTTATTTAACAACCAAACTGGAAACTTTCCCTTCAACTTAAGGTTGGAGAGATTAACTTTTTCTAAGTCATGTTGACTGTAGAGGAATTTGGGAAATGAACCATTGAGTAATTCGGTAGGTGAACTGTTATATTCGTCTGTAGTTAACGAGATGGACTTTAACTGAAATTTTGGGGCCAAATATTGTGACTCAATTCCAACATAAATTTTATTGTTGTCACCAAAGAAGGTCTCGAGTTTTGAGTGGTTAAACAATGGTTCAAGGGAAACTGGAATTTGAAAATGATTGTCTGAAAGTCCTAAGTATTGGATGGATGTGAGCACCTTAAGAGGAGATGAGGATATGTCTCCTGTAAATTGATTTGATGAGATATCAAATGCTTGAAGGGAAGTCAAGTTTGCAAGGCACCAAGGCAGGATACCCCCCAAATCATTGTTTACAATGCGAAAGTTCTGGAGTTGAAGAGACTCACAAACTCCTGAAATAAAAAATTTGATAATGGAATTATAATTATGAAATTAATTTGACAATTAATCAATATGCTCAATTCTTATTCTACTGCACCAATAATATTTGGTTGAATTGCAAGCTAAAACTTTATTAAACTTGTAAAAGGAGAAAGAGAAGTATTAACCTTGCTCAAGAAAAGAACCGTTAAACATCCCAAGATGAGTGTAATAAATGTTCAACGTTTTCAAGTTCTTGAAAGTGGGCAAATCTGCAGACATTAATAAAAATTAATATTATCCTTAATTTGTGGAGCATTATCAATAGGTTATGCTTGATTGGATGGGAAACTAAAATC
>JAJEJH010000286.1:291738-314794 GCA_026122585.1 Anacardium occidentale
AAAATTTGTACATTTTTTTTAAATTTTTAAATTTTTTTAAAAATTATTTATATTTTAAAATTATTTTATAATTTTATTATAAATATTTTATTTTTAAAAAGGTATTTTAGTAATTTGAGTATAAAAATTATAAAAAATGTTTCCATGGGTGGGAGACTGGGCTTTTGAAATTTGGAGGGTGAGACTTTGTCCCCGCCTCAAACTATGGGTGGGAAATAGTCCTTTGGCTTAATCTTAAACAAATCTGATTCTTATAACCCATAAATATTTTATTTTTACCCAAAAATAAAATATTTATATATATAACAAGAGTAATAAAAATAAGTATACTTATATAAATATACAACTATATGCAATATATAAGGATATCAATAATTACTATTATTTGTCTTTTAATATTTTTTCAATTTGTCTTTAATAAATTTGATGGCAACATTTTTTTAAATATTCAAATTAATTTAAGTTATTCGGATTAATATTGTATTAATCTAAACATAACCCAATTTAATTTCAAATCGTATCAGATTAAAAGGAATTAATCTGCATCATAAACACTCAACCCCAACCCTGTCTTTTTCATGTTGTGTTATGTCAAAATAACTGGTTATGTTGAAAATTATAACCCTCCTTGAAAATAGATATGGTAGACATAGGGGTTCTCCATGGGTATTTGAAAAAAAAAAAAAAAAAAACGAGTTCAAGTTACAAGACTCGTATCCATTTGAGCTATGCCCGCAAAATACCAAATTTACCAATGGTTCTGATTGTAGCTTGGGTTTGATAATCGAGTCAAATCTATTCATAGCTTTTACTAGTAGCTCCGATTCTTACTGGTGAAGGAAAGGTAACACATAATGACAAGGGTATCGGTTGGTCTACCCATATCTGAAGGGTAGGATATGAGTTTTTATTTTTATAATCTTTTAAATTAATCTATTTTGAATATATACCCATTTCGACCCGACTCATGCTCCTCCGGCCGGCCTGTTTGCTAAGTCTATTGGAATGTATCCTGCAAGAAAAAAGATTAAAATATTTTTCTTTGTTTTTATTTGACAGAAAGCGATGGAGAGGTGAAGTATACGCTTTAGTTGGTTCATCCTAGAAGTCTTCGATGTAGGAGAAAAATCAAAGTAAATCTATTTAAACCATATAGAAGCTTGACCTTTCGAGCTGCCGAGAAGCCCCACAGAACTTACATACCAAAATGTGGGCACCTAGTATTCCAAAGTCAAGAGCTTCCCCACCATGTGGAACAAGATGACCGAAGAATATCATTTGATCAATAAATTGTGTAGAAGTTTCAAAAGCTTAAAGAACCATAGACCCAGACGCACCATTTGCATAATACAAACAATACAGTAGTCATGGAAGAAAAGCTGTAGAGTTCGCCGAAAGTCGACACATGTTTACATTGATTAGACCTTTCTTCCATTAGCTAGAATTATCGTAGTAGCTACCACGAAATGTTCTTCTTTTGTTTTCATTTACTTGAATATATATATACATACACACACACACACACACACACACATTACACATGTATGGCTCCAATTGGATGATCCAAACGGTTTAATCGGAAATTCAATGATTAATCTAATCTATTCAATTTTTAAATTGATATTAGTCGTTGGATTAATTTGATTTGTAATTAATTAAATGAATCATGCTTAGTCACAGTTGTCAAAGTGGTATAATAGTCATACTAATGTTAACATAACTTTGTAAAAAATTTTACAGTTGTTGGGATGTGGGTTTCAACTCAAGTCTCAACGATTGCAAGAATATGCGTTATACATATAAATTATAGTTCTATTTGGTTATACATTGTTTTGATTTTTACTTAATTTGTTTTAGTCATATGATTATCAACAACTTTGATATCTCTTTACGGTTTGAGATAGGTTCATCAGCCTGTTGATTAGGTTAAGCTTCGATTTAAGTATGAAAACATAGATGTGATAGTCTTATGCCTTTGATGGCAAAATATTAAGGCAAAATATTAAGTCATGAGGATGAATGGTTTAATTTTTAAAATCAGGGGAAAACCAAGAAAGGAATACTTATAATTGAATAATTTAATACTTAAGTTGCAATATTCAAGAATAGACATTAGAAAAGGTGCAATAAAGAGAATATTTTCAAAGTACAAAGTTCAAAGTTCAAACCATCCTAATCATGTTCAGACTTCGCATTAATTGATTAATAAAGAGCCTCTTTTTGCTAATTGTTTATTAGCCAGCATATTCTCCAACGCGTTTGGCTTACAATTAAAGACTGGAATGGTATAACTAGAAGAAAGATCATTCGGCACTTCACAGTTTGGGACGGACCCCATCGATATTAATGCTTTCCAAGGAAGAAAATTAAAGTGAGCTTCGTATTGTTGACTCAACTTTTCCTTCCTCGATTGCCAGGGGTTACGGTCTCTTTTGACAAATATACATACGCGTTATAGGAAATTCTGAAGCTGATGGTGGTTAGGGTTTTGAGTTGGGATAAAATAATAATATTTGATTTATCTGATTTATGGTTATAGGTACAAGTAATTACAGACTCTCGAATTAATCTTGTTTAATTAATTAAGGTTGATTGATTAGTATAGATAAAAATTCTCAGATCAACAAAATAAAAAATTTCTCAAGTCCAATATCGCAAGTCAATCCAAAATAAAAACTTTTTAGGTACACATAAACCAAAGACTAAGACAACAACAGTGTTATAATCTCAATTACAATGTGTGAGAGTTGTATATTACATTCAAAATGCATGGAGAAATGAGTTATGTTGTAAAATTTATATAATTTTAGGTTCTACGATATCAAAAACTAACTTTTTGAGATGTAGTTATCATCAGATTCATATTATTTAGTAATAGAATCACCATCATGTTTATTAGTTATAACAATGTAGTGTAAATAGTGGTGTCAACATTGTAGTGTTTGTCTAAGATTTGCAAAAAGTGAGCATAAAATTAGTCCACATGGGTATTGTGGTTAGTGTATGGTGGTATGTTAGTATAGGGTTATATGCCTTTATATTCTCCCACATCAACCGCTAACTTTTAGGATGTGTCTCAAAATTTGTATCAAAGGGCAACTTCCACTAGCGAATTTGGGTGTCTTTAATTAATAAACTAGTACATTGATATCATAATTTAGATTGATTCTTTTCTTTCTAGGTAGGCATTATTAGCTGATAGTGGAAGATATGTATCAAATATTATCAACATTTTGGTTTTGGTGATAATGGAGCAGTTGAAGAATCCAAGAATGAAGATTTCTCCTCTTAAAATACATCTAGTTGATCTTTACCAAGCAAGCACACGATGGCCACTGCCAGCACCTGGTTTGTCCAAATACACTTGTAATCTAGTTAGGGATACTTGTTAATCTTATAAAGCATCTAAAGCAGCGGCATCTACGGACTTCTTTATTTGAAAGCGAAGATTATGTACCTAAAGATTTATATTCTAGCTCATATTGTGCGGCGAGCCAGGGAGAGTACTTTGAGAATCAAAGCATGTTGTTGTTGCTTAAGGAGCAAGAAGTGTGATTATTATCATTAACCTTGGAATAGAAGACTACGTCAGCTCCAACATATAGATAATTATATGGGTTCAATGGGCATGCACACAACTACAATTTGTAGCTTGATCGAATTGATAAAAGTATATAAATATACTCAAATCAATATATATATCCTAAAAGAAAAGTACATACAATTTATCATAGTTTATTTAAAATATGATTACGATCAATAAAATTAAATATTATTTGTTATTTTTGGGTGGGTTGCATATAAACATGGTGTTCAGAATTAATTTAAAAAATTATTTTTAAATTTTCATCCTAACTCACTCTAAAATTCATTAAATTTACTCACCTTAAATTTATCGAACTTGTCCAAACTTCTCATATCCCTCCAATCATTCTGCTAGTGTCGAATACACATCCACTACCTCATTGTCGTCACAAAACAAAATTTTTTCTTTGGGTACATCCTTTTCAAGTTGAGCATCTTTATCCGTTCTCCTGAAATCCATCTCCGAAAGCCTCACATCTAACTTATACACAAAAACTTCTCTTGTATCCCTCCATTTCTTCCACAATCACCAAATACACAATCCCTACTTGTCAATGTTGCAAAGCAAAGCCTCTTCCTCAGGTACATCCATTTAAAATCAAACTTCTTTATCCGTTCTCGATGAACCCATCTTTGAAAGCCCTGACACCTACAACTTCAATTGTTGGCGCTACATCTTACGAGGTTGTGGCATCTTCAATTTCCAACGAAAGTTTCGCTAAAAGTTCTAGTCTCTAATTAGAAACAACCTTTGAAAAAGAGATTGTGAGTACCTGAAAGTCAATCGGTATCTATAAAGTCGGGTATAGGTTTATATATTTCTTACATATTTAGACTGAACCCTTTTTTTGGCTTGATTCATCCATTTATCAAGTCTAATTATTTCAATATCTTTTAATCTCTCTTGTTACAAAAAATTGTTATATCATTCATACAAAAGAATAATATGTTTATATGTTAAAATTTTAATCCCTAAGACTAACCCTAATAGGATTCTAATTCTTAAAGAAATCTTTAAATATTATGTCCAAACTACTTCTAGACCCGTGTGCTCATACCTAATCGATGAAGTGGTCACCCATTTGAACAATTAACACTGAGATCATTCTATATATAATTGTAATCATATTTGGTGGGTGTGAAACGCTTCATATACCTGCGTTTAATCATTTATCAGTCAAAGGGTCTTTAACCACATGAATATTATTCATTGCTGTAAGTACTTCATCAAGCAATAACTTCAAACATCACTCATATAACATGATTGGTTTCCATGCAAATTTGTTCACCAGACCTGCAACTAAAACGTAACAACTTGCCTTACATTATTCCGAGCTTGATTCATGAGAGGCAGATTGATAGGTCGAACTAATATTCCAACAAATCAATCCAACTCCAAAATCATAACATATAAATCATGCAATAACAGTATCCAACCTACATCATCGTTATGGTTGAAAGCGAGCAGAGTTTGAGCTTGTTACTTGTTGGTTCAGTGAACTTATAACCCTAATAAAATATTAATAAGCTCTTAAAGGTCTAAAATCTCACGCATGCATTCTTAAAATTTAACTCTTTAACTTGGAATACAGAGCACGATAGGTAAATGTCTAAATTATGAGATTTAACTGTAAATTTATATCTAACATAGAGTTATTTGTTTCTATCTTGAGCTTGAGCTTGAGTCTACAACTTCCAAACTCGTCGAACTCAAACTTTGCTTTATGCTATCAAAGTGAACAATACATGGTTTGCTCAATTGCAACCCTAATCATGCCCACATAATTTGGATGTAGCTCAGGAGCATGAGAATCGATTGAGTAGCTGGATGAAAAATATGTATGATAATTTTATATGAACAAATTTATACAATTCTAATCCTTATGATCTACACATAAAATGTAAAATACTAATTAAATTAGAAATTATAAAAATACTTGATATGTTACACAATTTGAATCATTAGTTATTAAAATTATTTCTATTAAAGTGATAAGTATTCGTTATTGAAACTTTTCTTAAATTATAATTTTTAATAAATAAAATTATATTGTATAAGAGTTTTAAAGAGAAATTGAATTTTCATAACAAATTTAATTATCTGTTTATATTATAACTTTTAAATGTATCGGTTACTTCCAGCCATCACTGAACTTCTCAATTATACGGTTTTAATAAACCAAAATTTATAATTAATGTGTATCACAAAGACCAGCCAATTTAACCAGCTTTGCTATGAAGCTGCCATTCTTTGACTGACTTAATGGCAAATAAAGATGACTGGCTGGGAGGGAAGAAAAGGCCAATACCTTAGGCATTTTGATTGACTAATTGTTAACTGAAGGAGACGGTCACTTTATTGACAAGACTTTGTCAAGTCTCCAACGAAGCTGCCCATGAACTTTTTTTTAATATTAAAATTTACAGTATTATTTTACCTTATTGTAATTTTTTGGTAAATGATTTTATCTCATTATACTTCAATCTTCTATTTTATTTTATTCAAATTGTAACATAATTCTATTGTTATTTAGTGAATAAATATTTCAATAATCTTTTACCAAAAATGATGTGACATATAATATAAAAAATAATATACATTAAATATTAAAAATTTATTAAATTAATCTTAATTTTTATCAATTAAAATATCAAATAATATGAATAATATTTTTAAAAAATATATTAATAATAAGATAATATTATAAAAAATTAATTAATGGCAACGTGTCTGTCACGGGATGGGCACACTGTATATAGAGCCCATAGCTTTCTTTTAAAACCATTGGATTTTATCCAAACTGATGTGCGCTTTCTTTGCTGTGTGCTAACCCCACCTCGCTTTATTGATCGGACCTATACCTCTGGTTGGGTTAAATATTTTTAAACTATTTGCATTCATACCCCTACACTTCCCTTTGTTCTTTTAATTCCATTTTAGTATTTATTTTTGCAATCTGCTACCCCCTTCCTATATTTATCAATGTTTTAAAATAGGGACCACACATTGATTAGATCAAAGGACAAGACCAAGTCTTCATTAATTGAGAATGTGTATTCGATTTAATTTGCAAAAGATGTGTGTAAAGAATAAATAAAGAGAAGTTTAGGGTTAAAAGAAAATATCGTGGAAATATAAGTCCTTGAAAAAATGTTATCATCTCTCTGTTCCTTCCCCCTCGAAAAAAATCCTATATAAGCATACCTCGACTTAAGCTAGGTTTGCCAAATCCTAGAGCCAAACACGGCTTCTAAAAAAATTTCTCTTCTCTCTCTGCCAAAATTTTGCAACTAAAATGGCGGCAACCTCGTCTAGAAGTTTGTCGAGCGGGCCTGTAGTTCGTTCTCTCTCACCTTCTGGAAGATTCTACAATTCTCATTGCAGATCGTCCTCTTCTTCTTCCTCCTCTGCTTTTGCGTATTCAACTTCCGGTTTCTCTTCTAGATCCTCCCCGTTTGTTACCAGATCTACTTCTCCGACACGAGTCAATCTTTACGGTAACAACAGACCGATTCAGTCGACATCAGCGCATTCCGTCCGGTTCGTGTCGCCTAACCGCGCTATCACTACTTCTCATAACGTAAACAACAGTCACGTTCAAGTACAGGTTCTGAAAAATCAAGCCAAACCGAAGAGGACGTGTATGTGTTCTCCTACGACGCACCCTGGCTCATTCCGATGCAGCCTTCATAAAAATTTTAATTCGTCGCGGTCTCAGGTTTCCAATTACGCGCCAAATAATCGGCTACATGCTAGGAGATCGGCTATGACAAACTCGTTGGTTAGGATTGGGGGAGTAGAGGGAGATTTGGTTAAGAGAGCTTTGGCGGCTTTGATTCGGCCGTCTTCTCACCAGCAAAGACGGCGCGCCGCTTTTCAGCCGCGGCAAAGCCGCTTATCTATCATGTCCAAAGCTGAGGATGATTCTTGATCAAAGATCAAGCTACTGGACATGGACTCGGACTCGATCTGTTTTGTAGTGTATAAATAGACTTATTATATAGAAATATCAAAAATCAAGCCAATTTATTTGAGGCGCTTAAGAATCAAATTGTACAGAATAGTTTGACTATATTTGGCTACTGTAAATTAAAATCATGCATTTCCAGTGAACATATTATCAGATCTGAAGCAATAAGCAACAACAGTAAAGAACACAGAGATTTATAGTGGTTCGGTAATCACAAAGATTACCTACGTCCACTTTTGGGGAAAGCAGCAAGTGTGTATTCACTATTAAAGAGTATAGAGAAAATACAGATCTGGAAAAGGTTTACAGTTTGAAGATTACCTTTCTCCAGCAGCTAAAATCAACCTTACCTCTCTTTCTCTTTAGATCCCACTCTCACAGTCACTCAACCCAGCAAAAAACCCAGCTTGATTAGATTACAAACCCTCAAAACAAATATATAACAGAAAATACACGTATACACATAAAGGACACTCACCGTTATGCCGAAAACCATCACAAACCATGGATCTACTTCAGCAGCATCCCAATCGTACACGTTCGCAGCTTCTGGAAATGGTTTGTTAGAGAGATCGAGAGAGAGAGACATTTTGGTAAAGCGGCTGGTTTGTTTCATAACAAACCCTAAGCGGAAAAAACTTCATTTTATATGGTCAACAGAGTCAAACGGTCAAGAGTGTTGAAAAGTCAACACTGCCAGCAGGGATTTAAAAAATCCACATCATATGCCACATATTAACAAATCTCCACCTTGGCATATGAAACCTTCAGACACCAATCTACTGCACCATTTGTACCAAAACAGGACCCCCACTTGCTGCTTCCCCAAGAACTCCTTCACTCTTCAATGTGAAGCAGGCTCTTAAAGAGCCTGAGTTTATCCAAAGTGACCCCTTTGGTAAACATGTCTGCAGAATTTTCCCTTCCAGCCACCTTCTCCACCTTGATCACATTGTCTTCCACCAGATTTCTAATGAAATGAAATCTGACATCTATGTGCTTTGATCTTTCATGGAAAGCTTGATTTTTGCAAAGGAAGATTGCACTCTGGCTGTCACTCTTGAGGTTGATCTGCCCTTGATTATGCCCCAGCTCTTCCAGCAATCCTCTGAGCCAAATTGCTTCTTTTGCAGCTTCAGTTATGGCAACATACTCTGCCTCAGTGGTTGAAAGTGTGACAATTGCCTGCAAATTAGATTTCCAACACACCAAGTTTCTCCATAATGTAAAAACATAACCAGTCATAGACTTCCTAGTGTCTAAGTTTCCAGCATAATCAGCATCAACACAGCCTGTAATTATATCCTCTACAAAATCAAGTTTCCTAAACACAATCCCTGTCTTAAGTGAACCTCTAATATACCTCAAGATCCACTTTACAGCCTCCCAATGTACTCTTCCAGGATTACTCATATACCTGCTTACACAGCTAACAGCAAAGGCCAAATCAGGCCTTGTACACACCATTAAATACATTAGACTTCCAGTGGCATTAGAATAGGGTATTTTCTCCATTTCTATCCTTTCTTCATCAGTTTTAGGACACTGATCAACACTCAATTTGAAATGTTGTCCTAAGGGGGTATTAACTGGTTTACAATTCAACATATTGAATTTCCTAACTACCTTTTCAGCATAGTCACTTTGTGTCAATAAGATTTTTCCTGCCCTTCTGTCCCTCTCTATATTCATGCCTAAAATTTTCCTTGCTTTTCCTAAATCCTTCATTTCAAACCTCCTTTTCATTTCAAGCTTAAAGTTAGAGATTTCAGAAGAATTCTTGCATGCAACCAACATATCATCAACATATAATGCAAGATAAATAAAGCAATCACCATAAAGCAACTTCATATACAAGCAACCATCATAATTACTCCTAGTAAACCCAGATTCAAGCATAAAGGTATCAAACTTTTTATACCACTGCCTAGGAGATTGTTTAAGGCCATAGAGAGACTTTTTCAGAAGACAGACCTTATTTTCAGACCCCTTTTTGACAAACAGTTCAGGTTGGTTCATCAAGATTGTTTCATCCAAATCACCATTTAGGAAAGCAGTCTTAATGTCTAACTGCTCTAACTCCAAATCAAACTGGACTACTAAAGATAGCAGAATTCTAATTGTAGTGTGTCTAACTACAGGTGAGAAAATTTCATTGTAATCAACTCCTTCCACCTGTGTGAAACCTTTTGCAACTAACCTAGCCTTGTATCTAGGTTGATCAGCCAATGAGTTCCCTTCCTTTTTCTTAAACACCCATTTACACTCCACTACCCTACTGCCCTTAGGTTTAGAAACCAACTGCCATGTATTGTTTTTAATTAATGAATTAAATTCCTCCCCCATAGCATCTAGCCACAATTCTGAATCTTTTCTTTCTAGCATTTCTTTTACAGATTTAGGATCACTGTCAACCTCTTCAGCAGCTTGAAAAGCAAAGGCAACCATGTCTGCCTGAGCATACCTACTAGGAACCCTAATCTGCCTCCTTTCTCTATCTCTAGCAAGTTGGTAGTTTTGTAAGTCAGAAGCTTGTGGTTGCTGCCTGCCAACACTTTCATCTGACCCTAGAGCCTCATCTTCCTCTATTTGAGTTTGTTCTTGCTGAAAATCAGATTGAAAATCAATCTGATTTCCAGTAGATGATTCATTTCCTACCCAACTTCTAGACTCAACCTCAAAATCTTCTCTGGAATTTTTATCTCCACTACACAATCCTCCCAATTCTTCCTCATTAAATTTAACATCTCTACTGACTATACACCTTTTATTCACTGGATCCCAGAATTTATAGCCCTTGACCCCATCTGGATACCCTATGAAGATACATTTGATGGCCCTAGGCTGTAACTTATCATTTTTACTGTAAACATACCCAGTACACCCAAAGACTCTCAAGTTTCCATAATCAGCAGGATGTCCTGACCATTTTTCCATTGGAGTTTTATAATCTATGGCAGAAGAAGGAATTCTGTTGATTAGATATACAACAGTGTGAGTGGCTTCTGCCCACAGCCATGCAGACAGTTTGGCACAAGATAGCAGGCTCCTAACCTTTTCTAGAATGGTTCTATTCATCCTTTCAGCTAACCCATTCTGTTGAGGAGTATATCTAACAGTTTTATGCTTCACAATCCCACTCTCTTTACACAATCTGTCAAATTCCTCATTAACAAACTCTAAACCATTGTCAGTCCTAATCCTTTTAATTTTCTTCCCAGTTTGATTTTCAATCATTATTTTCCAGTCCTTAAATTTACCTACAGCATCAGATTTGTTCCTTAGGAAATATACCCAGACTCTCCTTGAGAAATCATCAATAATACTTATGAAATATCTACATCCCCCAAGAGACAAGTGTTTAGTTGGACCCTACACATCAGTATGAATATAATCTAGGACAGATTTGGTGACATGATGACTGTGCTTAAATCTGACCTTACTCATCTTCCCATATATGCAGTGTTCACAGGGACCTAGTTTCTCAAGTTTATCTTCTAAAATTTTCTGTTTACTCAACTCAACTAGACCCTTCTCACTAATGTGCCCCAACCTGTTATGCCACAGAACAGTTTTATTTTGGTTTTGAGAATGTGACACAGCCACTGATCCTAACACAGCTGACCCACTCAAGACATACAAGCCATTTTTCTTTTCACCCTTCAATATCACCATTGAACCTTTTGTGACTTTTAAGACTCCACCTTGAGCTTTAAAGCTACAGCCACCTGAATCTAGAGTTCCTAAAGAGATTAAATTCCTTTTTAACTCAGGAATATACCTAACCTCTGTTAGAATTCTAGTACCTCCATCATTCAAGCTTAGTCTAACATCCCCAATTCCCAAAACCTTACAAGCTGAGTTATTTCCCATCAGTACCTTTCCTGAATCTAACTTCTGAAAATTCATCAATAAACTCCTGTTTGGAGTCATGTGATAAGAGCAGCCTGAATCTAATATCCATTCATTGCTTAAATCTTTTTCAGAAGCTACCAAGACATCAGAACTCTCATACCCATCTGAAGCTATATCTACATTGCTGGTTGACTCTTTTTCTCCCTGTTTCTTTTTCCTCTCAGGACAATCTCTCTTAAAATGCCCTTCCTTATGACAGAAGAAACATTTCTTGCTAAATTTAGATCTTGACTTAGACCTACTTTTAAATTGCCCCCTTTTAAAGCTTCTCTTATCTGTTCTACCTCTCACATTCAGCCCTTCTCCATCTGTTCTACCCTCCTTTCTAAATTCAGTTTCTTTTGCAGTTATGGCCACTACAACTTCATCTAGCTTTAGGGTCTGCCTACCATACTTTAGGGTGTCTACAAAGTTGGTATACAATTTTGGGAGAGAATTCATAAGAATCACAGCCTGATCCTCATCATCTACCTTCACATTTAGGCTTTCTAAATCCTGGACTAATTTCATGAAATCATTCATATTATCCCCTAAAGGCTTATGCTCATCCATTTTAAAACCAAAAAATTTTTGTTTTAAAACTAGCCTATTTGGAGATGATTTAGACTGGTGTAAGGCATCTAATTTCTCCCAAATTTCTGCTGGTGTGGTCATTTTCTTCACCTCTCTCAACACTTTGTCACCCAAACCTAAAATTAGGGTACTGTAGGCTCTATCCAGGAGGTCTTTCTTTTCTTTTTCAGACAGGGTTTCAGGTAAACTACTTTCACCATCTAAGGTAGCAGATAAGCCCTCTCTCACTAAAACAGCTCTCATTTTCATTTTCCATAGCCCATAGTCATTATCCCCAGTGAATTTTTCTATTTCGAATTTTGACATTTTTAGATCTTCTTACTTAATCAGCAAAAATATTCTACCAGCCAAAACAGAAACACAACCAGAGAAAGAACACAGCAAATATGCACTTTACTCTACGCAGAAACAAATTCACACTCACAACCAAGCTCTGATACCACTTGTACAGAATAGTTTGACTATATTTGGCTACTGTAAATTAAAATCATGCATTTCCAGTGAACATATTATCAGATCTGAAGCAATAAGCAACAACAGTAAAGAACACAGAGATTTATAGTGGTTCGGTAATCACAAAGATTACCTACGTCCACTTTTGGGGAAAGCAGCAAGTGTGTATTCACTATTAAAGAGTATAGAGAAAATACAGATCTGGAAAAGGTTTACAGTTTGAAGATTACCTTTCTCCAGCAGCTAAAATCAACCTTACCTCTCTTTCTCTTTAGATCCCACTCTCACAGTCACTCAACCCAGCAAAAAACCCAGCTTGATTAGATTACAAACCCTCAAAACAAATATATAACAGAAAATACACGTATACACATAAAGGACACTCACCGTTATGCCGAAAACCATCACAAACCATGGATCTACTTCAGCAGCATCCCAATCGTACACGTTCGCAGCTTCTGGAAATGGTTTGTTAGAGAGATCGAGAGAGAGAGACATTTTGGTAAAGCGGCTGGTTTGTTTCATAACAAACCCTAAGCGGAAAAAACTTCATTTTATATGGTCAACAGAGTCAAACGGTCAAGAGTGTTGAAAAGTCAACACTGCCAGCAGGGATTTAAAAAATCCACATCATATGCCACATATTAACAAAAATCAATTCTTAAATGTTGATATTGCTAAAAGCAAAAATCAGATTACAAACGAACATCAGCTTCAATCCATTTCACCATTATTTTCCTCTGTTTATTTTTCATGCTCTGTGTTCGGCGTTTGATTTGACGTTTGTCGTTTAACCGTTTGCAGGGCGTTTGTGGATATACGTATTATGAACAGCGTCGTTTCTGTCCGCTATTCGTTGGATTCGTCCCGTGAAGCCTGATGGTTTGTGTTCTTTTAAACTTTTTTTTCTTTGCAGAATATATGTTTTTGTGCACGTATTGTGTTGGTTCATTTTTGAAAGCAGCCTGACCTCATTGATTCCTTTTGGATATTTTCCTCTGGAGACGGATGATGAGATGCCCAAAATTAGCTGACTCTGTAAATGTACTGTGAGATAGAATGACTCAAACAAATGACAGTTACTGAGGGAAAAATTGGTTATATGGACAAGAGTCCTCATAATTGGTTAGTCATATTATTCTTATGAATAGTTTTTACCCTGAATCAACCTTGTATGGAGTGGACTAAAGAGGCAAGGACCCGTGACTACTATAAGGCGAAGTGAAAGGTGATGGTGGATGGATGAATTGGATAGAAGCGGCCACAGGAGAATGAGATATTTTAATTATATAAAACATTGGGGGAGATGTAAGGCATGGTTTTCTCTGTCTTGTCCAAAAGGGAAAAGCTTGATAACTTATCTATTGGGTTTGAATTCATTCATGATCGATCGACTCAACCTATGTGACATAACTATTGAGAGAGGTTACTAGCAGTTGGATATATATATATATAATGTCTCAAAAACCATTGCATAAACGAGAATGCAATCATTTTCTCCTTTTCTTCACAAAAAAAATGCCATAGAGATCTAGTGTCAAAATGCATATAATTCAAAAACAAAATATGAGATAAATTGTATTGTTATAGTTATTTTTTAGATCAATCTAAGTGAAAAAACCAAATTCGAAAATATAATTTATTAAATTTATATTTTATAGAATCAGAGAAATAAATCCAACATTAATCATTGTTTAAAATTGAATTAATTATCAGTTGTTTAATCTATGGCCAATCTATATGAAATTTAAAAAATGATCAAGTTGTCAAATTGTTTTGAATTGGAGTTGAAGTGGGTGAATTGTGTTGGGTTGAGTTTGCTGAATTTAATATGTTAGCAATTTTATTGTTAGTGAAATTTTGGAAGTGATTACAGAGTAAAGTGAGTTGGGTCATAGATGGGCTTAATATTTTGATAGGGTTTGATATCAATCGAGTCAAGTTTAAATTTTTTTTTTCGTTTGAATTAAATTTGAATAAAAATAGTTTGATTCGAGTTTGTTGAATTCAAGATAATAGTGGTTTTAATTCAATTTGAATAAAAATAATTTAGTTTGAGTTTAATTTAAGTTTATTGTTTGAATCTGTAACTTAGATTTGTGATTCAAATTTATAGTTTGAATATACAACTTATTAACAAAACAATATTGTTTTATCTAATAATAAATAAAATAATATTGTTTTAACAATTACTTGACAAATTGATATTGAATTAAATAACGAATCAAATTTGAATCGAATTGAGCTATTTATCAAATTCATGAGTCAAATTAAACTAAACTTTCTTTAACTCGTGTTTGATTTAGTTTAAAATATGAGTTAAATTTCTTTCATTTGAATTTAATCTAAATTCAAACTAAATAAATTTAAATCAAATTAATTCAATTTAAATCTAATTATATTTGCCAATGCAATGACTTTATAAAATATTTTTGCAAGCATAAATGTAATTCTATTTAGGTATATATTGTAATATATATGTAATATCTTGAGATATATACTTAAATTTTTTATTTTTGCAATAAATTATATATTTAAAGTAGATTATGTTTTAACCGTAATAGATGAGACTGTTTGTATAAAGATGTTTACAACATATGTATATTAGTAGTTCTTATTATTAGTCTTCGGTCCAATCAATTGGACTAAAGCAAGATCTGAATCAGTTCATTGACCGAGTTGGAAAGCATTAATCTTAAAAGTACTGAAATACTTCCTTGCCTAGAGCAACAATACCGGGAAGGCAAGGCTACGAAGAAGGGGATGACCATAATTTGGGGATGGGTCAATGCCGAGAGAATAGTTATTGTGATTTTATCTCCTGTAATGTGAGGCCATTGAAAGGGAAAACGATTATATTGAAGTCACCGACTAGTAAACCTAATTTGCCAGAAAACGGGTCCCTAGAAAGGAAAGGTTTCTTAAATGGTGAGTGACAGCTCACATGAAAGCGACGCAAAGGTAGAAGGACAGGTTCTGGTCTGGAGAAAGCTTATCAAGCACAAAAGGTCGATTTAAAAATGTGGATATCTGAGTCAGAGATTTTGGAAGTTCAGTTGAGGTGGGTCCTCGGAGTTCAATCAGATGGATTAACACTTCGTTTAGTGTTAATGATGATAAAATTGATTCTATTCCATTGCTAATTTTTCTTAGAGGATTATTTTCATGTCAAATCAAATGCTGTTTCTCTTGTCTGTTTGCAGATGAAGTGAGTTTCAGTCTACTTTTTTACTCTACCCAACTGGTGTGCCCATCCGAGGGAGAAATAATGCTCCGACGACGAAAGATATCCAAGGTAAACGTATTACTTTTAAGGTTTTTTGGCCGTCAAAATCACCAATACATATCATTCCCTGCATCTACATGCATGGTTGTGATTTGATCAATGTACTAAAGATACTTGAGTTCATATATTACTAGTCAATCCTCCTCTCTACTTACATTGTTATATATATATAAGTATGACTGGCTAAATTCGACCTCAACAAATACTGCACGACCAGGTTTTGAGGTCTTGTATCTGTTAATATTTGACAAGATATATATCTTGATCTTATGGTGTTGAGGGGGAAAGCAAAACAAAATCTTGTCGATTTAAAGTCATTTCCGTGAAGATTTGGATAATATATAAGTATTACAATAATATGATGATACGATGATATACGTTATTAAATAGAAATCTTGAATCCTAATTTGTAATATATTCCATTATATAATCAAATATATTTGTTTTATATTGACTTTAATATATTATTGTGAATTAAAGGGGATAATATGAATTTAACATAAATTTAGATTAGATAATCATTAAATTTTAATCGAATCTAATTGATCAATCAATTTAACCTCAGTTTTAAAATAATGGTCTAAAGCTCATTGATAGCTTTTATGACAAGTTCATAGACATGATAGCATGATTTGATGTAATAAAATACAGCCAATGAGCTGAGCTTTAATTTTGGAGCAGAGATTAAGACATAGTATGAGATATTAATCCTCCGTTTATTTACATGGAACTACAATAGAGTAGTAGGAGCTGAAAGAGGTTTCCAAATGACATGTCATCAACAAATGCCAACACACTTTCTCTGTTTCCATAATAAATAAATGAAAACTCAGTCAAAGCAAATAAGCTTCTGACCAAGCATCAATAGTGAGCCTGAAAGCAGGACGTCGACCACTATGGTGGGTCGAGGAGAAGCAGTTTGGCTTCAAATAGCTTCAAGCCATGCATACAACTTCCCTCTTTATTCCCGCTCTTTGAAATCAGTGTTGGGTTATAGCCAACACCAACTCCCAATGTTTGGTGCTGCTAATGATACTGGTGGGTTTAATTTCCCAATTATGTAACACATGAATTCAGTAAATTATTTACTCAAAAATGATTCTTTCATTTAAATTAAATTGAAAAAGTGATTGATATGATTCATTGTTATTTATTTTCTACAATACGATCTTGACTTATTTTGGTTTTAATTGATGTTGTGGTCTAAAATTCATTCTCAACATCATATTGAATATCAGAATAAAGTTTGTTTATCAAATGTTTTATTTTAGAAGTTCTTTCGTATTTTCTTAAAAGTTTAAATAATCGACAAGATTGAACAAAACATTTTTATAAATTATTTTGTAAAAGGTGTTGTTCAATTGCATTTTATTTACTTATTATTATTTTTTTTTGTAAGTAAAATTTTATAAACAAAGGAACCAAGAAACAACCGCAGAGAGCTAGGAGATAAGAGACAAGCCGGCCGAAACCAAATCAATATCTTTTGAGAGTCTATCTATAGACAACCTAAATAGAGCTCAAAAAGGACCCAAGCCTAAAGCCGAGGACTCGTCTCAAACAATGTACATATAATAAGAGCCCATGGCAAAAAGGAAGGCTCAATAACACAAAAAAAATCCCCAGCCCCTATACAAAAGAACCCAGCCCGCCCAAGAAAATGAAGAAGCAGGTTCGACTCCGAGGTCCAACCAAAATTTCTTTGCTTAGCCCAGAAGAACATCTTAGTCAACAAGTAGCACCACCCGCCACCTGCCCTATGCGCACGCCGAGCAATACCTGGATGGACAACAAAGCACCAAGGCTCACCAAGCCAGTCATCCGCTCCTCTCTCGCTGTGCTCCAGGCCCACCCAACATAATACATTACAGCCTACTTTTGCCTTATGATCCCATAAACTCGCTTCAAGTCCTTCTTGTTCAATTCTCAAGGACAATGTGTGTATGTGAAATGTGAAAGGTGAAAAAACATCCTCAGTTATCTAGTTAGATACTTGTAAACTTAAAATCAGTTATCATTGCATAATATGATTTTATACTCGTAAAAATTTGCATTGTCAGATCATAAAAAGAAAGGATTTGGAGAGCATAAACATTCATTTTTCGGATACTTAATTGATGATGTCACAAGTAATCCCATGCCGGAAAATGCATTAGCTCACAACATTGAACCATGGGCATAACGTGCCAGAAATATATTTGACCACAAAGCTTAATCGTAGCTATATATATATATATATATATATATATATATATATATATATATATATATATATATATATATATATATATATATACTTTAATTTCAGACAAAACTTGATTACGTAGGTTTCAATCTTTAAAAAGAGCTGCCCACTGCCCAAGTTTTCCTTGCTGCCGCTGTAATCTGCATAAATCCTTGGGCTTGGAGGTTGTCTATGCCCAGATAACTTACATAGCTCCTGTAAGTGAAAAGAAATCTCTCTTGCATGTTACCATTCATAGGCCCAGACGACTTCAAGCTTCTATTTGTCTTCTTGCACCAATCGCAATGCCCCAGATTTTGCTATCCTCGTGCCTCTCATTGCCTTCTCTTTCATACCAGGTGGGGTTGGCTCCGGCAAGGCCTCTGTGGATTCATCTTCATGGAAAATCCACATATTCTTGGTGAAGACTTTTACATATGAAGCCTCATAAATGTCATCTTTCTTACGAGAAAATAACTAAAATATCTTAACTATTTTCTGGTATGGAAGAAAGGTTGGGAAATTCTAAGCACACAAGACAATAATTTCAACAATTTGAATATAATATCATTTTATTTATTTTTCTTGTTATAAAATAATAATTATAAATTAATAACTTATTGAATTATAAAATTATTATATTTATTATATCATTTATAATAAAGAAGTTTACTATATTTATGATTTTTTTTATGAAAAACTGGTTGATTCTTTCCACGACTAATTTTTTCGAAAGGCAAAGAGTCAACTAACTAATAAATAAATTATTTAATGTGTTGTGGAAAAAAAATAATTTCCTCATATTTTATTTCAATAACGCAACTCAAAACACATTAATTTTATGAACTCAAACATAGAGTCATTATATTTTATTTTTTTATTAAAATAAAATTTTGTTAAATTATAAAATAATTACATTTGTTATATCATTTATAATAAAATAAAAACTGGGGCCCAATTGTTTTTTCTTTTAGAACTTTAAGTTTTTTTTTTAAAGATTTATTAATCATTTATATTATTTTCTTTATTTGTGCAAAGATATTTGTGGAATCAATTTGAGTACAAGGTCGAAATATTTGTAATCTTACCCTTGTTTCTATAGTAATTTTTGTTTTTCAAGCTTATAAAATTTTTTTATCAATAACATCGAATGAGGAAGTTAGAGGTCTAATAACATAATGAGCAATAAAAGACAATACTTACTATTAGAGAATCATTATTTTTGTATTTAATATTTTGATAAATGAATTCAGAGAAGTAATACTTCAATATTTTCTAATTGACAAAACTGACCTTAAAAATAATTATTTGACATTATAACATCTCTCAAATTTAGCATATTTTACCTTGCAGGCTATTATTTGATAATGTAAGATGTTGCAATAACGAACAACCCATAGCCATTTCACGAGGTATTTGTCCAATTAATAAATTATTGGACAAGTCCAATATAATCAATAATTTCATGTCACCGAAGGATGAGGGCATGCTATCATTCAAAGCATTTCTAGACATGTTTAAATACCATAGCATTGGTAGATAAACTCCAATTTCTGTTGGAATATGTCCATGGAAGGAATTGATGGAGATATCTAATCTATCCAAAAACATGTGAGAATGAATTGGTAATTGCAAAGGCCCTGAAAGAGAATTATTAACTAGATAAAGGGATTTTAGGTTGGTATTGTTGTTTAACAGCCAAACTGGAAACTTTCCCTTCAGCTTAAGGTTGGAGAGATCAACTTCTTCTAAGTCATGTTGACTATAAAGGAATTTGGGAAAAGAATCACCAAGTAATTTGGGAAATGAACCATTATATGTAGGTAATTTGATTGAAATTTTGGGGTCAAATATTGTGACTCATTGCCTACATATATCTCATTATTCTCACCATGGAAGGTCTTGAGTTTTGAGTGGTTAAAAAATGGTTCAAGGGAAATGGGAATTTGGAAATGATTGTTTGAAAGTCCTAAGTACTGGATGGATGTGAACACCTTAAGAGGAAACGAGGATATGTCTCCTGTAAATTGATTTGATGAGATATCAAATACTTGAAGGGAAGTCAAGTTTGCAAGGCACCAAGGCAGGATACCCCCCAAATCATTGTCTACAATGCGTAAGTACTGGAGTTGAAGAGACTTACAAACTCCTGAAATAAAAAATTGGATAATGGAATTATAATTATGAAATTAATTTGACAATTAATCAATATGCTCAATTCTTATTCTACTGCACCAAGCTAAAACTTTATGAAACTTGTAAAAGGAGAAAGAGAAGTATTAACCTTGTTCAAGAAAAGATCCATAAAACATCCCAAGATGAGTGTTATAAATGTCCAAACTCTTCAAATTCTTGAAAGTGGGCAAATCTGTAGACATTAATAAAAATTAATATTATCCTTAATTTGTGGAGCATTATTAATAGGTTATGCTTGATTGGGTGGAAAACTAAAAACTACTTAATGTTGCAAGGAAAGAGAAATACTACTTTTGTTTAATTAAAGTGTTTATGAGATTGCTTTTATAAAACTCTAAAAGACCTAAGGGAATTACATGATCCATCAGTATTATAAAAAAGTTCTTAAGAGTAATTACACTCATGTGTACATCTTTCAAACTCTTGAACTCTAATAAAACTACAAACATAGATCATTTTATATAATATTAATTGATAATTAATTACTTAATGTCATACTAATTTTCAATAAAACAATTAAATCAACATAGAAGGAGACTGAAAAATTATTAACCTCCATTTAAATTATAATCAAACAATTAATAAATAATAGTAGAAAATAAATTAATTGAAAATTGATAAAATTTATCAAATAAATAAGACGTATCATAAACATTAATCTAAATTACTGTTTCATTATATTGAATAAAATAAATTATTAAAAAAGAAGGTCTAATCAAATCAATATTGGACTATGAGATATGAATTATTTATGAGACTAGAATTAATCTATTTAATTGAATACTAATTTTGAGTGTCGCAAATCAGTTAACGAATATACTAAATTAGAAATTGTCATCTCTATTAATATTATAAATTATAATAATATAAATATTATTTTGAAAATTATAATAAAAACAATTAATAAATTAATGTATTATGAAATTTGTATAAATAATTTGTTTATGTAAGTATTAATATTCCAAATTAATATTTAAAAGATTTTCATTTTAATTTTAAGCATAGCCCACAAATAAAACATGTCTTAACTTATTCAAAAAAACATAATATAAAAGAAGCAATTCTATATTTCAAAAAAACATAAATAAAACATGTTTTAATTTGTCAAATTCTTGAATATAGACAATTCTACACATAAAGACAAAAATATGTGCAAAGGAAATAAATAGGATATTTCATAAACTAATTGTATATATGAATATAGTCACCTAAAAATTTATCAAGTGTTGCTCATTATTGTTGCTTCTTATAATTTCAAAATAATTGTATTATAATATAATCATAAATTAAAGGTATTATAGGTTAAAATAAAATAAAATTTTAGTTAAAATGATAAAAATTAATTGATATTTTATCTAATAATTAAATTAAAAATTAAACTTTAATTTTTTCTTTCTTCTTAGGAGATTATCAATTTAAGAAAACTAATTTTGCAAACAACTGTAAAAGACCGTAAGTTATAAAATTTATTTTGAAAGAAAATAAGGAAAAGACATTAAGTTATAACACTTAACATCTTAATTCTTTTAAAATTAACTGTGTGATGGCATTTACTGTAATACCATTGTTATTTAAATGTCAAAAGACTTATATACATCTAAGGTTTGCTAAAATAATAAAATTTTTCTTTTTAAGCTTGCAAAAATCAAATTTTTTATAAATTTATTAGAAAACAAAAATATCTTAAAATTAAATAATATTTTATCCTTAAAATTTTATTAAATATTTTTTTACTTTAATTTATATCAATTAAAATTAAAAATAATAAAAATATTATTGGTAAAAATATTTCAGTGATTTTAGTAAAATTAAATAAAGTTGTTTTCAGTTTAATTAGTGTGAAATATAAAATGCATAATTAAAGAATCTATAAATTCTCACCAAATTCCTTATTATAAAATGGAATTCAATGTATTAATAATATAAATGTTATTTTGAAAATTATAATCAAACAATTCATAAATAAGAAATATTTTAATTCATTCAAAAAACATAATATAAGAGAAATAATTATTTGCAAATATGTTCTAACCTTGCTTAACTGATTGATTGGTCATTAACTAACATTGCATGGAAAGATAAGTATTTACCTTGCTCAACTGATTTGCTTGTGAGATTACAATCATAAAGCCCCAAAAATTCAAGAGAATTGCGTGATCCATTTAATATCATAGGGAAGTTTTTGAGACTAATTCCAATCACTTGCACATCTTTCAAACTCTTGAACATAGGCAAAACTGGAAAAATAAACCATCTTGTTTCTTATTAATTGACAATTAATTACTTAATATCATTCCAATTTTTAATAAAATAATTAAATCAACATAGAAGAAGAGTGAAAAACAATTAATAAATAACAGCAGATAATAAATTAATGTATTAAGAAATTTGTATAAATAATTTTTTTGTGTGAGTAATAAGAAATTTGTATAAATAATTAGGCGTAGGTCATGAATAAGAAATGTCTTGGAGATGAAGTGATTACAAATTTCTGAAATTAAAAAATAAATTTTGTTCTTAAAGATTAGTATATGAAAATAATTAGGAAATGTAATTGTGAAATTTAATAATTAATCACTATGATTAATTATTATTGTAGTACACAAATCTTTATTGGAGACTACAATCTTTTAATAAGAAAATCTTCAATATATATATCTTTTTAATACAATTTATTATGTATATGTATGTGTTATTAAAAACTTGGTTATTTTAAATTGTAATATAGAAAAGAAAAAAAAAAAACATTTCCTTAACAATTACCTAGTCAATAGATATAAATATAAGTTCTACTAGCAGGTTTTGGTCGAATTGCAAGCAAACACCTAATTACAGTTGTAAAAGAGAAAGAGA
>JAJEJH010000286.1:314809-334410 GCA_026122585.1 Anacardium occidentale
TAATTAATTACCTAATGTCATACTAATTTTCAATAAAACAATTAAATCAATATAGAAGAAGATTGAAAAATTATTAACCTTCATTTAAATTATAATCAAACAATTAATAAATAATAGTATAAAATAAATTAATTGAAAATTGATAAAATTTATCAAATAAATAAGACATATCATAAACATTAATCTAAATTACTGTTTCATTATGTTGAATAAAATAAATTATTAAAAAAGAAGGACTAATCAAATCAATATTGGACTATGAGATATGAATTATTTATGAGACTAAAGTTAATCTATTTAGTTGAACACTAATTTTAAGTATCGCAAACCAGTTAACTAATATGCTAAATTAGAAATTGTCATCTCTATTAATATTATAAATTATAATAATATAAATATTATTTTGAAAATTACAATAAAAACAATTAATAAATTAATGTATTATGAAATTTGTATAAATAATTTGTTTATGTAAGTATTAATATTCCAAATTAATATTTAAAAGATTTTCATTTTAATTTTAAGCATAGGCCATACATAAAACATGTCTTAATTTATTCAAAAAAACATAATATAGTAGAAGCAATTATTTATAAATATGTTCTAACATTGATTAAATAAAATATCGTTGATGTCACTATCCTATATTTCAATCGACTCTAGAGAAGTTATTCTTCAAACATTTGAAGAAAGTTGTTTTGAATAATAAAACGAACGATTATTAAACTTGTTAAATTCTTGAATGTAGGCAATTATGTACATGAAAACAAAAATATGTGTAAAGGAAATAAATAGGATATTTCATAAACTAATTGTATATATGAATATGGTCACCCTAAAAATTTATCAAGTGTTGCTCATTATTGTTGCTTCTTATAATTTCAAAATAATTGTATTATAATATAATCATAAATTAAAGGTATTACAGGTTAAAATAAAATAAAATTTTAATTAAAATGATAAAAATTAATTGATATTTTATCTAATAATTAATTGATATTTTATCTAATAATTAAATTGAAAAATGAACTTTAATTTTTTTTTCTTCTTGGGAGATTATCAATTTAGGAAAACTAATTTTACTAAAAATAGTAAAAGACTGGAAGTTATAAAATTTATTTTGATAGAAAATAAGGAAAACACCGGAAGTTATAAAAGGGCCACTGGACATCTTAATCCTTTTAAAATTAACTGTGCGATGGCATTTACTGCAATACTATTATTATTTAAAGGCCAAAAGACTTATTTACATTTAAGGCTTGCTAAAATAATAACATTTTTCTTCTTAAGTTTTTAAAAGTCAAATTTTTTTATAAAATTATTAAAAAAACAAAAATATCTTTAAATTAAATAATATTTTATCTCTAAAATTTTATTAAATATTTTTTATTTTAATTTATAATAATTAAAATTAAAAAATAAAAATATTAATGGCATAAATATTTTTAATGATTTCAATAAGGTCGTAAGTTTTTTTTTTTTTTTTGAATTAGTGTAAATATAAAATATACAGTACGAGGGGCTCTATAAATTCTCACCAAATTCTTTATTATATAACAAAATTCAATGTATTAATAATATAAATGTTATTTTGAAAATTATAATCAAACAATTCATAAATAAGAAATATCTTAATTCATTAAAAAAACATAATATAAGAGAAACAATTATTTGTAAATATGTTCTAACCTTGATCAAACAGAGAGCCGTTGAGGTTACTATCCCAAATTCGAATAAACTCAAGAGAAGTCATTGCTCGAAGCATTTGAAGAAAGTTGTTTTGAATAACAGTACCAAAGATTTCTAATCTTGTCAAATTCTTGAATGTAGGCAATTCTACACATAAAGATAAAAATGTGTAAAGAAAATAGAAAAGATATTCCATAAACTAATTATATATAAATGAATGTGGTCACCCCAAAAGTTTATCAAGTATCTTTCATATTATTGTAAGTTCTAATAATATTTTCAAAATAACTGTATTATAATCATAAATTAAATGTATTATATAATCATAAATTAAAGGTATTACAGGTTAAAATAAAATAAAATTTTAATTAAAATGATAAAAATTAATTGATATTTTATCTAATAATTAAATTGAAAATTAAACTTTTATTTTTTTTCTTCTTGGGAGATTATCAATTTAGGAAAACTAATTTTACTAACAATAGTGAAAGACCGAAAGTTATAAAATTTATTTTGAAAGAAAATGAGGAAAACACCGGAAGTTATAAAAGGGCCACTTGACATCTTAACCCTTTTAAAATTAACTGTGTGATGGCAATTACTGCAATACCATTATTATTTAAAGGCCAAAAGACTTATTTACATTTAAGGCTTGCTAAAATAATAACATTTTTCTTCTTCAGTTTGTAAAAGTCAATTTTTTTATAAAATTATTAAAAAACAAAAATATCTTTAAATTAAATAATATTTTATCCCTAAAATTTTATTAAATATTTTTTATTTTAATTTATAATAATTAAAATTAAAAATAAAAAAATATTATTGGCATAAATATTTCAATGATTTCAATAAGATTAAATAAAGTTTTTTTTTTTTTTTGAATTAGTGTAAAATATAAAATATACAATTAAAGAATCTATAAATTCTCACCAAATTCTTTATTATAAAACAAAATTCAATGTATTAATAATATAAATGTTATTTTGAAAATTATAATCAAACAATTCATAAATAAGAAATATCTTAATTCATTCAAAAACATAATATAAGAGAAAAAATTATTTGTAAATATGTTCTAACCTTGATCAAATAGAGAGTCGTTGAGGTTACTATCCCAAATTTCAATAGACACAAGAGAAGTCATTGCTTGAAGCATTTGAAGAAAGTTGTTTTGAATAACAGTATCGCTGATTTTTAATGTTGTCAAATTCTTGAATGTAGGCAATTCAACACATAAAGATAAAAATATGTGTAAAGGAAATAGAAAAGATATTCCATAAACTAATTATATATTTATGAATGTGGTCACCCCAAAAGTTTATCGAGTATTTTTCATATTATTGTAAGTTCTAATAATATTTTCAAAATAACTATATTATCATCATAAATTAAATGTATTATAGACTAAAATAAATTTAAAATTTTAACAACTTATAGTTAACATAATAAAAACTAACTAATATTTTATCTAATAGTTAAAATGGTTAAAAATTAATTTACTTTAATACCCTTGTTAGCGACTATTTTAACATGTTGACTTAAAAATAATTTCAGCTTAATTGGTGTGAAATATAAAATGTACAATTAAAAAAATCTATAAATCATTCTCACCAAATCGTTTACTATAAAATAGAATTCAATGTTTTTCATTTTATTTTGTTGAAAAGACTAAACAAATTGTGGCAAAGTTATTGAGTGTGAAAGCTAACATTCAAAATGATAGCAAGGAAAAAGGTGGTGTAGTGTCGATTTGATTCATTTGTGGACCATTGTTTTCCAAAAGGAATTGATTGGTCATTAACTAACATTGTAAGAAAGGACAAGTATTTACCTTGCTCAACTGATTTGCTTGTGAGATTACAATCATAAAGCTTCAAAGATTCAAGAGAATTGTGTGATCCATTTAATATCATAGGGAAGTTTTTGAGACTAATTCCACCCATTTGCACATCTTTCAAACTCTTGAACATAGGCAAAACTGGAAAAATAAACCATCTTATTTCTTATTAATTGACAATTAATTATTTGATGTCATTCCAATTTTTAATAAAATAATTAAATCAACATAGAAGAAGAGTGAAAAACAATTAATAAATAACAGCAGATAATAAGGTCATGAATAAATTTAGGAAAACAATTAATAAGAAATTTGTATAAATAATTAGGCCTAGGTCATAAATAAGAAATGTCTTGGAGATGAAGTGATTACAAATTTCTGAAATTAAAAAATAAAATTTGTTCTTAAAGATTAGTATATGAAAATAATTAGGCAATGTAATTGTGAAATTTAATAATTAATCACTATGATTAATTATTATTGTAGTACACAAATCTTTATCGGAGACTACAATCTTTTAATAAGAAAATCTTCAATATATAGCACAATGTGTGTGTGTGTGTGTATATATATATATATTTCTTTTTAATACAATTTATTATGTATATGTATGTGTTATTCAAAACTTGGTTATTTTAAATTGTAATATAGAAAAGAAAAAAAAAAACATTTACTCAACAGTTACTAAGTCAATAGATATAATTATAAGTTCTACCAGCAGGTTTTGGTTGAATTGCAAGCAAACACTTAATTACAGTGGTAAAAGAGAAAGAGAAGTAATAACCTTGCTCAAGAAACGTATTTGTTAAACTTGTTTCCATCAACCATAAAGTTTGAAGAGAATTAAACGATCCATTCAACATCCGAAAAAAATTGTTGTCAAGAGGAGTGCTTATAATTTCCAAAATTTCCAAATTGTTGAAAGTGGGGAAATCTGCAAACATTAATAATCAAAACTAGTCATTTGGTGAATGTTATTAAATACTATAATATTATTTTTATTAAAATAGTGTGCATATGAACCATTTTTTCTTAGCATGTTGTAATAAGAGCTACTACTAGAATCCTAATTAAAATAGCGTGTTGTAAAGCCACCAAATCTAATAAAAGGAATAATCAATGCTAATTGAAATATTCCAAACTAACTGACTTAAATTCTAAAGTATGAATATTATCATTTATTAATATTATAAATGATAATATTAATGTGATTTTTAAAATTATAATAAATTAATAAATGAATAATACTAGACAATAATGTTACCATTATTAATATTACAAATAATATTAATAATATAAATGTTATTTTGAAAATTATTATTAAATAATTTATAAATAATAAATATCTTAATTTATTTCAAAAACATAATATAAGAGAAACAATTATTTGTAAATATGTTATAACTTTGATCAAATATATAAAGTATCATTGAGGTTACTATCCCAAATTTGAATAAACTCATGAGGAGTCATTTCTCCAACTATTTAAAAAAAGTTATTTTGAATAACAATACTTATGATTACTAAACTTGTCAAATTTTTAAATATAGACAATTCTATACATAAAGACAAAATTATGTGTAAAGGAAATAAAAAATGCATTCTATAAACTAATTATATTTATGAATATTGTCACCTTAAAAGTTTATCAAGTATTTTTCATATTATTGTAGGTTCTAATAATAATTTCAAAATAATTGTATTATGATCATAAATTAAATATATTATAGATTAAAATAAATTTAAAATTTTAACAACTTATAGTTAAAATAATAAAAACTGACTAATATTTTATTTAATAGTTAAAATCATTAAAAATTGAATTACTTTAATGCCGTTGTTAAAGACCATTTTAACATGTCTAGTAAAAAATAATTTCAGCTTAATTGGTCTGAAATATAAAATGTACAATTAACGAATTTGTTGTGTTTCATTTTAAAACAGAATTGAAAATTGATAAATTTATCAAATTCTTGAAAGTTGACAATTCTAGGTGAAGCAAAATAAATATATAAGTGGAAATAAATAAGACATATCATAAACATTAATCTAAATTAATGTTTTATGATGTTGAATAAAATAAATTACTAAAAAAGAAGACCTAATCAAATCAATATTGGACTAATTTTGAGTGTCCCAAACCAGTTAACTAATATGCTAAATTAGAAATTGTTATCATTATTAATATTACAAATTATAATAATATAAATATTATTTTGAAAATTATAATCAAACAATTAATAAACAATATTAGACAATAAAGTAATTTGTATAAATAATTTGTTTTTGTAAGTATTAATATTCCAAATTAATAGTTAAAAGATTTTCATTTTAATTTTAAGCATAGGCCATATATAAAAATTGTCTTAATTTATTAAAAAAAACATAATATAAGAGAAGTGGTTATTTATAATAATGTTCTAACATTGATCAAATAGAGTGTTGTTAAGGTTACTATCCACAATTTTAATGGACTCAATAGAAGTAATTGCTCGAAGCATTTAAAGAAAGTTGTTTTGAATAACATTACCTCTGATATTTAAATTTGTCAAATTCTTGAATGTAGGTAATTCTACACATAAAGACAAAAATATGTATAAAAAAACAAAGAAGACATTCATAAACTGATTGTAGATATGAATATGGTCAACCTAACAATTCATCAAGTATTTTTCATATTATTGTAAGTTCTAATAATAATTTCAAAATAATAGCATTATCATATAATTATATATTAAAGGTTAAAATAAAATAAAATTTTAGTTAAAATGATAAAAACTATCTGATAGTTTACTAATAATTCAATTAAATTAAATTGAAAATAAGACCGTAAGTTATCAAATTTATTTTGAAAGAAAATAAGGAAAAGACAATAAATTATAACACTAGTTAAAAAGAGCACTTAACATCTTAATTCTTTAAAAATTTTAAAGGTCAAAAGACTTATTTACATTTAAGGCTTGCTAAAATAATAAGATTTTTCTTCTTAAATTTGCAAAAATCAGATTTTTTATAAAATTATTAAAAAGCAAAAATACCTTTAAATTAAATAATATTTTATCCTTAAAATTTTATTAAATATTTTTTACTTTAATTTATATCAATTAAAATTAAAAATAATAAAAAAATATTATTGGCATAAATATTTCAATGATTTCAATAAGATTACATAAAGTTTTTTTCCAGTTTAATTAGTGTAAAATATAAAATGTACAATTAAAGAATCCATAAATCTATCATTTTCACCAAATCCTTTATTATAAAACCGAATTCAATGTATTAATAATATAAATGTTATTTTGAAAATTATAATCGAACTATTCATAAATAAAAAATATCTTAATTCATTCAAAAAACATAATATAAGAGAAACAATTATTTGTAAATATGTTCTAATCTTGATCAAACAGAGAATCGTTGATGTTACTATCCCAAATTTCAATAGACTCAAGAGAAGTCATTGTTCGAAGCATTTGAAGAAAATTGTTTTGAATAACAGTACCACCGATTTCTAATTTTGTCAAATTCTTGAATGTAAACAATTTTATACATAAAGAAAAAAATATGTGTAAAGGAAATAGAAAAAGTATTCCATAAACTAATTGTATATATGAATGTGGTCACCCCAAAAGTTTATCAAGTATTTTTCATATTATTGTAGGTTCTAATAATATTTTCAAAATAACTGTATTATAATCATAAATTAAATGTATTATAGACTAAAATAAATTTAAAATTTTAACAACTTATAGTTAACATAATAAAAACTAACTAACATTTTATCTAACAGTTAAAATGGTTAAAAATTAATTTACTTTAATACCATTGTTAGCGACTATTTTAACATGTTGACTTAAAAATAATTTTAGCTTAATTGGTGTAAAATATAAAATGTACAATTAAAAAATCTATAAATCATTCTCACCAAATCCTTTGCTATAAAACATAATTCAATGTTTTTCATTTTATTTTGTTGAAAAGACTAAACAAATTGTAGCAAAGTTACTGAGTGTGAAAACTAACATTCAAAATGATAACAAGTTTGGGAGTTTAATGAAACAATACATAAAAGGAAAAAGGTGGTGTAGTGTTGATTTGATTCATTTGTGGACCATTGTTTTCCAAAAAGGAATTGATTGGTCATTAATTAACATTATAAGAAAAAATAAGTATTTACCTTGCTCAACTGATTTGCCTGTGAGATTACAATCATAAAGCGTCAAAGATTCAAGAGAATTGCGTGATCCATTCAATAGCATAGGGAAGTTTTTGAGACTAATTCCACCCATTTGCACGTCTTTCAAACTCTTGAACATAGGAAAAACTGGAAAAATAAATCATCTTATTTCTTATTAATCGGCAATTAATTACTTGATGTCATTCCAATTTTTAATAAAATAATTAAATCAATATAGAACAAGAGTGAAAAACTTACTAACCTTCATTTAAATTATAATCAAGCAATTGATAAATAATAGTAGACGTAATATTTTAATTTATTAAAAAAAAACGTAATATGAGAGAAGTCAAGTATAAGACACCAAATTTCTGAAATTAAAAAAAATATATATATATGTATGTGTCTTCTTAAAAATCATTTATTTAAAATGTAATACAGAAAAAGACTCTTCCATAGCAATTACACTAGTAAGTACATATATACAGCTATTGTAGAGTTATATAAATTCATTACTAAATCATGTAGACTTTTTTCATATGTATTTAAAATTTTCGCCTGCAATGTAATTATAAAATGATATGGTATAAATCAACAAATAATTTAATATTTTTCATACATTATAAATTTTTAGATTAATATTTACGATTTTATTTTATCCCAATAGTTTATAATTCTTAGATTTTGATTGAATTGTAAGCAAAAAGTTAATTAAACATGTAAGGGAGAAAGAAAAGTATAAACCTTGCTCAAAAAACTTATTTGTTAAACTAGTTTCAATCAGCCATAAAGTTTGGAGGGAATTAAATATTCCATTGAGCATCCAAAAAAAGTTGTTGTCAATATGAGTGTATTCAATGTCCAAAATTTTCAAATTCTTGAAACTTGGCAAATCTGCAAACATTAATAATCAAAATTAGTCATTTGATGAATGTTATTAAATACGTGAATGTTATTTTTAAATATGGGATTTTAAATTAGAAAATTTATCATTTATTAATATTATAAATGATAATATTAATGTTATTTTTAAAATTATAATAAAATAATAAATGTATAATAATACAGAAATTTGAATAATTAATTTGCTTACGTAAATAACATCATTTAAAATTAATAATTAATTTTTTTTTCATTTTAAGTTTAGGGGTAAAGCATTTAATATGGTAATAGGAGCAATTTGATTTATTAATCAAGTTTATTCGTAAGTAGTAATTGCCAAAAATTAATTCATATTAGGGAGATTATTAACTTAAATAAATAAAAAGGTCATTTAACACCTAAATTCTATTAAAATTAACTCTTTTGATTACATTTACTGAAATACCCTTATTAGTGACTATTTTAATTAGACATATAATATTAAAATGTCTACTAGAAAATAATTTCTGTTATTTTCAGTTTAATATGTGAAAAATATAATATTGTATATTTAAAAAATATCTAAATCAATTTTCAATTTATTATCACTGAATCCTTTATTATAAATCAAAATTCAATGCTTTCATTTATTTTTGATGAAAAAACAAAACAAAATTTACTAAAATAATTTAATATTCTTTTTTGATGGGCAGCATTAACATATTTACCATGACTAGGAAGCCTTCCACTGATATTGCAATAAAAGAGTCCAAAATCTTGTAGGGATGGCAATGTATCTAATGTCTGAAAGAGACTGCTTCCATCATTAATACTCATATTTCTTAGATATAGTGAATATAACTTCCTCAAACTTGTGTCTCCTGCGTGTATGTGAAAAGATTTAAATACAACTATTTTTAATGTTTTCTCATTTAAAAAAAAAAAAGTTCTTTAAATTTATTTGATTTAAGGCATAGTAATATATTTGTAATAGAAATACTACTTTTAAATCCAAAAGATGGTAAGTGCATGTGCTTGTGTGTTGTTGTATATCTTATAAAGGAAAAATTGTAGAAAAACAATAACAAACGTTAGATTATTATATTAAGCTTTAGTATAAACTTATTAATAAAATTATGTCATCGTCAATACCTTTTGAGAACACAATTTTGTTAATCTCTTTTCCTCCCATCAACAATACTTCTAAGTTGCTCAAAGACGTCAATTCTAGGAATAGTTAAATAAGAGTAAGTTAAAATAACAAGTATTCAATATGCTAATCTTTCAAACTACTCAAGAAAAACAAAGAGATAACGCACAACACCTATAAACATTCCTTATAATATTTAGAAATATTTCTATTAAAGATGAAAGACCATTATTTCTTATTTGTGTAATGATAAAAGTCTTTCTATTTGTTTAATTTTAAATTATGTTTTCAAGTTTGCCAATGACATTTTTTTAATTTGCCAAACCAAGGAGAGGCCATACATAAAATCTTGCTATCCATAAGAGAAATCAAAATTAAGAAGCAAACTTACCTTGTAGATCAAATGTTCCTTTCAATCCAATGTCAGCAATATCTAATTCTTTTAATGAAGAGAGAGTAGACACATATGATATTATGCTATGATTGAAGGTGTTACCACTTAAACTAAGATACTCCAAGTTGTTCAGTTTTGAAACTGGAAAATAGCCCAAATATAATAATAATAATAATAATAATAATAATAATAATAATAATAATAATAACAACAATTATATATAATTAACAATTATGTTATGTAATGGAAATATACCATTAAAATGGTTTAATTCTCTAAATTGATTTTAAGCTAAATTTAAATTCCTGAGAGATGAATGCTTCCTCAAAGGGGATAAAATACGACTATCATTAAACATATTATCATTGATGTAGAGACCCTCGAGATTATTCAAGTGTGATAATCTTTCAAAACCTGTAAAACAAATCTTATTAATAAATTAAATTTAATAAAGTAAAATCAACATACTTTAAAATCAGTTTATTATAAGGATGGACAGTAAAATACCTTCATTCTCAATAACCGGCTATAAGATTGCTACTTAAATAAAGTGTTTCCAATTCTTGGAAGGGAGAAAACAAAGAAACATTTAGGTTCCACTCTCCTAGTGTCTGTTTTCTTATATACGATAGATAAAGACCTATCACTCTGCCTGTTGCGTTGCTGCATTGAACACCTGTCCATTGACAACAATCTAATGAATTTCTATCTCCCTCAACCCAATCTTGAAGCTGGTAAGGACCATTAAAAGAATGCTTAAGTTGCAAGAGAGCGAATCTCTCTTGCTCCAAGCAACTCTCAATTCTCCATTTTCCAGATGAAATAAACATAAACATCAATATCAACCACACCCTCACACATTTTAACTCCATCTCCCAATAATAATACACTAATCTCTTTGCTTTTGTGACTACCAAGAGATTGGCTTTGGGTATTTATAATATGGAGACATGTTGAATGTCTTTTTCAACTTATTTCCTTTTTTTATTTCCTCTTTCATGGTTGTTATATTTATTTTTTGTTTAATTTTATTCATGAGACCAAATAACACGGTTTTAAACTTGACTTATAAGTAAATTTTAGTATTATCTTTTTCGAAGTTCAAATTAAATAACATTGTTGGAAAACTAATGGTAACGAGTCATTAATGTCAGAGTCATGGTTTTCTTTTCCAATGGGCCAAAAAATCAATTAGTCAACATAAATGATTTAATTTGCCGTGTAAGAAGGGTTGGAATTATTTATGATAATAATATACTTGTTTAAAACTTGATGTACACGATAAGATTTTCTTTCCCCTATATTGGTTTGTTTTTCATAAACTCAATGTATAAGACTTGCACATTTGGGCATTTTCTTCGAACTATTTAAATGCCACCCACCCATGGTTCCATGAATTAACCAATTTTCAACCTTTGTATTTGAAAAAGATAAACTATTTTTTTACCTATTTATTAAATTTAAAAAAAAAAAATTTATAATTTTTTATAAAATTATTGAAAAGACAAAAATAAACTCTCAAGCTAAATAACATTTTACTCATAAAATTTTATTATATTTTTTACCTATAATTTATATTAAATTCAATTAAAATAATAAAAAAAATTTACAATTAATTGTTGCCAACAACATTCGGGCCTAGTGCATGTGATTCTACTTGAGAATCGCACCAATTTAGTGTGATTCAACTTACTATCCTTTTTTTTTTCCCTCTTCCATGGTCATTATATATTTTATTAATTTTTTATTAACAAAAAATAATAATACATTAATTAGATATTTGGTATCACTCATTTGGAAAACCTTACAATAACTTTAAGAAATATATCTTTAGTTCTGCTTATGCTTTTTTTGTGAACTTTGTAAAGAAAATGATCAATTTTATGAAACCAAATATCACGATTTTAGACTTGACTTATTTATGCAACTTGAAGTTCAAGTTGGTACATTCACTTTTCACACTTCTATTAGCATTAATCAAACAACTATCTTAATCCCACATTTTCCACGGCATTGAATAGTTAAACACAAGTAAGAGAGATTGAAAATGAGATTTTTAGGAATTATCTTTTTGCATTATATTTTTATTATAAGAGTAAGGGTGAGAACAATTTTGTATATTAATAACCTATAAATTAATTAAAAATGTTAATCTTTTTGACAAAGAAATGATTGAAACATCATGTGTCTTTCCATAGTTTATTTTTCCAATGGGGCAAAAAAGTCAATTAGTCAACACATTATTTAATATCCTTTTACAATTTGTACATTCACACAAAGAATAACACAAATCAATATAAATTCCACATATTTTTTTCCAATGGGGTCAAGAAGTCAACACATAAATTATTCAAAGTAGGAGGAAGTCATGGAAGAACAGTTGGAAAAACCAATCATCACGGCTCAAATCCATACCACAAAGAGCACAAGATTTTTATATTATTTTATCTTTATTTTTTTTCTTTTAATTATCTAAACTAAATAAAGATTAATAAAAATTATTTAAACTCTAAAATTAGACTAAAACATTCAAAATTGTGAGTTTGTTATTTATGATTAAATGGATAGGAATAACATCGGACCAAATCCTTTTTGTTACTTTAATTAACAAAACGATCAAGCGAAAATATTTTCACTCCTCTATCGATTTCACTCTAAAATCCCTTTCGATAAACCTGTCCTAGCACCCTAATTAAATTTACCACGACTATGAGTAAAATGTCGAATACTCCAACGAAGTATCAATAAGGAAATTTGATGAAGATCCTGCCCAGACTCCTTCCTTTTAGCCTAATTCATAGCTGCCAAATCCAATGAAGAAGCGTGTCTATTGCCGTAAACTAAAATCTGTGTTTTCAATGACAATGGTAGACAAGAAGAACATTAAAACTCACATTGAAAGAGCACAAACTTTACATGATAGTCTCAACATTAAAAGCAGTATCAGTTTCTGTGTGGTTTATTTAGAACTATGATGTTGCAAAGAACCCATTTGAGGAGGTCAGGGAAGAGACTGATTGCATAGAGGCACAAGTAGATGGCATTTTTTCTTTCTGAATTTTGATGGATTTGAATTATGTAAAATAGCAATCTAGGTGATAATTAATATGTGCTTCAGACATAGTTATGTTTGGAGGTCGAAACTTTTAAATGAATCGGATTTTGAACACTACAAATGAAATTTAAACAGATTCAACTGAAACCCAAACATGAGCGGGAGGAGCTTGAAGCTGAACTTGAGGTAATTTTTTATTTAAATGCAGTTTGGTTTGTTGTGAAATGTTATATATAAACATGAAGGCAAATTTTGTGATGAAGAAATGGTTAAACATAAAGCCAAAGGTGTATGATTCCAGTGAACGCTTTTGCAGCTTCTTTTTGGCATCAAACCATCCCCATGAACATTTTTACATCATTTTGTTCAACACCTACTCTAATAAATCATCACACTTCAACTGCTTCTTGTTTGGTACTCAAGAACAAGACAGAGATGTACAAAAAAGGAAAAAATGTGTGTGAAATTTAAAAGATAAAAAAGCACCCTCAGCTACCTAGTTAGATATCTGTAAACTTAGAATCTGTTACCATTGCATAACATGATTCTATAATAGTAAAAATTTGCATTGTCAAATCATAAAAAGAAAGGATTTGGAGAGCATGAACCATGGGCATAACGTGCCAGAAATATATTTGACCACAGCTTAATCATAGCTACATGTATCTCTTTAATTTCAGACAAAACTTGGTCATGTAGGTTTCAATCTTGAAGAAGATCTGGCCACTGCCCAAGTTCTCCTTGCTGCCGTTGTACTCTGAAGAAATCCTTGGGCTTGGATGTCGTCTATACCCAGATAACTAACATAGGTCCATCCAAAGAAGCAGAAGATATTGGGCTCCTGTAAGTGAAGAGCAATCTCTCTCGCATGTTACTTTTCAGAGGCCCAGACAACTTCAAACTTCTATAAAAAAATGAAAAACAAAAATAGTCTCATAATAATTAAAAATAAATCAGTACAAAATATAAAGTGAAAATATTTTTATCTAGATTATATAAATCTAAAAATTGAAGTATCCAAATATTAACTGTATCATAAGCATACCTAGATCGGACTGCAAGTATCAAACAACAGTATTAACAATATGTAACACTTTCACTTACCTGAACCGAGTTTTTAAGTGGAATCAGTTTTAAGGGTCAAGCAGTATGCTTTAAATGCTGATGTCTCTTCTAATGAAAAGCTACAAAATATGTTGCCTTTTCAATTAGCAAAAGATAATCTCATCTCATGGTGATGTCTCCAATGAGTCTCCTTAGAACTGACATACCTAACTTTATATAAACAACAATGCAAAAAATAAAAATATGAAGAATATAGACATAAATGAAAATATATAATAATAATAATTACAAAATAAAAAATAATCCTCTTAGTACTGTAATTTCAATTAATTCAATGTTATATAAGTTAAAACAAGTCAAAAATTGGTTAAGCAATAATACAACTAGCTTCCAAAAGATTGTGCCAATGGCTTGAGGGCTGAAAGAGATCAAGACATCCAACTAGACTAATTGAAACATAGGTTTTCAAATTCTTTCTGATCACAGAGCAATGAAGTATGGATAATAGCGCCCTCAAAATAAACATATCTCATGTACCACAATTCTATCTGGGAGGAGCAGTTATGCTATTATGGTACTCTAATCAATTATAAATGAATCATATTTACAGAAGTTCATGTTTACAAAATTCCGTTCAACACTATTGTCCTAAATTTCTATAATGAGAACACTAAGCCTTATATATATAAAAATTACACACTATAAGAAATAAATTTACTTATACATATAAACAAAAATACAATGGAATAGATCGATACCCACTAAGCATTGGCATGCCCTACAATAACACTAACTAAATGCTAACAACAGAATGCAGGACAAAGAAATAAATATGATGGTAAGATAGGTAGCTCTTGAACCTACACATATTATCACTTGTTTATTAAGCACAACTGCTAATTGACATAGAAGCCTCAGTAGGAAGCAACAAACAACTAGGTAAGTCCTGAAACTCAATGTAAGCAACAAAACACAATAAAACTAGCTGTCCAGGCGAGTTGCCAACATATTCTTTAATTTCATTTTCAATGCAATATTTCCTTAAAAGCAACATAAAATTTCCTAAGTTACAAATAATTTAATCCAGAACAATGACCAGAAAACAGTTTACTAGAAACAAATTGATTCCTCATTCAACTAATCTAAATACTAAAAAGACAATAACTCAATCATGCCAATAATTGAAGTAACTTACATGTGCACTAATTCACATTCAAGGGCATCTTTTTTATTTATATTTTGAAGTAATTTGGGGGAATTGAAAAAATCAACAAAGTAACAAAGTTAGAATGAAATATGTATCTACTCTTAATATAAGTGTCCAAGACAACTAAGAAAGAACTAATAGTTCTGTATTTAATAGTGATGAAATGGACATAATGTAATTTAAATTAGCCACTTGTTAGAGAAATTAAGAGCTTAACCCTTTATCTGTAACAAACCCAAACTATTAAACAATTTAACCTACAATGTGAGATAAAACAAACTTTTCACATGCAAATACTATCATATGTTTATTAACTTAATAATCAAATTTTGACTGTTGAAATTCTAAATTCTCAATAATAACTGAAAAAAACAAATATTATAAATTCCAAAGAGATTTACATATTCAAATAAAATAAATCAGACAACAAAAAGCTATTCTCATACTCAATAACATCAACAATAAAAAAAACAAGATCATAAGAACAATCAAACATCTCACACCAGCTTTTGCAAACACCTAATAAGCACAAATATTCAAAACTCAAACAATAATATCAACAATTCTAACAATCAACGCATAAATTAAAATCAACTAAACAGTTTAATTGCCAAATTAAAAAAAACCAAAAAGAAAACGAATAAATGAATTAACAAATTGAAAATTAGAGAGCAAAGAATAATTTCACGGATATTAGAGAGCAAAAATTTGTGGAAGAATTGAGAGCGGCAAAATTTTTTAGGACTAGAGAGAAGTTAATGGAATTGGATAAGATCCCAAAATACTTGACAATGAAGAATTTTGGGGAAGCGAAGAACCGGAGAGAAGTGAAGTTAATGGAACCTGAGAATAATATCAGTTTGACAGAGAAGAAGTCCATGTACTATCCATGCAGGCCCTACTTAAAAAATCAGATCCTATTTTAAGACAGCATACTCAGAGGATATATGTATTCATATTTGTTCATTCTTTTGTTTATTTCATTTCTTCAGCATTTTGATAGGTGGTGATTTCTACAGATACGGGATGCGGTTCCTAATAAAAACACTCCTCTGAGCGACTTTTACTGCTAAAGGTAGTCCACTAAACCAAGCTTATTTGAATAGCTCTTTACTTTTCCAAAATTTTACTCAACAACCAAACAGAGCAATAAGTTCAATCAGATTCATTAATATAACTTTCACCATCAAATTCATCTCATTAAAATACCAAAACTTAAATAAAAATTATATTCATGTCTTCGAAATTTAATAAATTCTTTAAGACTAAGCTCCTAGAAAGCAAATTCAACCACCACTCAAATCCTAAACCAATTAAACTTAAATTTCCAGTAATCACAACCAAAAAAGAAACACAAGATAAAAGCTCTTACTTTCCCAAGAACAAAAGAAGAAATTCGAGCTCCATCCAAAAAAAAAAAAAAAGAAACCAAACCTGCTGACGACTGGGGAACTCCTTATCGGCCTCCTCCACAAACTCGTAATCATTGTCATCGTCGTCCTCATCCTCATTATCGCATCCATCACCATTAGTTGCATCGTTGTTGTTGTTGTAGTAGTCATTGTCATCATCTGTGGCCTCACCGTTGTAGAAATCGTCGTCCTCAGAGTCCATGGCGAGCAGAGGATCGGATAAAACCCTAGATAAATAATGCAAAGGGAGTGTTTGGATGGCGAGAAAAGCAGAAGGAAAAGAAAAAAAAAATTAAGAAAATGGCACGGTTTGTCTAAAAAAATTAAAAGGGGCTTAGTTTTTTTTTATAATTAAAAAACAACTTTCTTTGTTTCAGAATTAAGTGTCTCAAGTTGGGGGATTTTAAATCAGATCAATTGAGTTTACATCCAAAATAGTCTAATTAACTTTGAGTCTGACATGACCCACTTCTGAATTTGATTTTAATAATTTTTTTTGATATAATTTAAATCTAGATATGAATTATATTTGTATTGGATTGGATCATTATCGGCTTTCAATCAAATCAAATCGATTTCTCTTTAATTTGAATTTGATTTAGTTTCAAAAATACTTTGACTTTTTTAATTCAAATTTTAGTCCAATTAAATCGAATTAAATCAACTTTCAAACTTGTTTCAAGCTTAAACCAATTCAGTTTGAATTCATCATTACTAATAAAGTTTTTAAATTTTTTAATGAAAAATTTAAAATATTTATCATTAAAGTATAAATTTATTTAATTTTAATGAGAATATAAATAATCAATCGAATATTTATCATTTCATTATTAAAATTTTTTACAAAGAAATAATTAAAATATTTTGACTTTTTTATTCGATACATTTGTTCAATGAGTAGAAAATCAGTTAGTCAATACGTAAATTATTTAATATGGCAGAGAAGAAAGGTTGGCATTTATGATTTTTTTATGAAAACTAGTTAATTCTTTTCAAGATTTATTTAAAAAAAAAGGCAAAATATCAACTAACCAACAAATAAATTATTTAATATGTTATGGAAAAAATAATGTTCTTATATTTTATTTCAAGAAGACAACTCAAAACACATTAGTTTTATGAACTCAAGCATAAAATCATTATATTTTATTTTTTTATTAAAATAAAATTTTGTTCAATTATAAAATAATTACATTTATTATATTGTCTATAATAAAATAAATTTACCAATCTGGGTTTCGATTGTTTCATTTTTTAAAATTTTAAATCTTTATTTAAAGATCTATTAATATTTAAAAAAAATTAAGAATCATTTATTTATGTTTTTATTTTCTTTATTTGCACACAAACATTTGTGAAATCAATTTCAGTGTAAAGTTGAAATATTTGTAATTTTGTCCTTGTTTCTGTAGCAATTATTGTTTTTCAAGCTTATAATATCTCTTTACTAGCAACATAAAGTGAGGAAGTTAGAGGTTTAATAACATAAAAAACCATAAGAGATAACACCTACTATTAAAAAATCATCTATATAGTTACTCTTGTAATTTATATTTTGATAAATGAACTCAAAAAAGTAATACTACAATATTTTTAATTGACAAAATTAACCTTAAAAATAATTATTTAACATTATAACATCTTTCAAATGTAGCATATTTCACCTGACAAACTATTATTTGACAATGCAAGATGTTGTAATAGTGAACAACTCATAGCCATTTTACGAGGTATTTGTCCAATTAATAAATTATTGGACAAGTCCAATGTATCCAATAATTTCATGTCACCAAAGGATGAGGGTATGCTACCATTCAAAGCATTTCTAGACATGTTTAAATTCCTTAGCATTGGTAGATAAACTCCAATTTCTGTTGGAATATGCCCATGGAAGGAATTGATAGAGATATCTAATCCCTCCAAAAACATATGAGGATGAATTGGTAATTGCAAATGACCTGAAAGAGAATTATTAGATAGATAAAGATTTTGTAGATTGGTATTGTTGTTTAACAACCAAACTAGAAACTCTCCCTTCAAATTAAGGTTGGGGAGATCAACTTCTTCTAAGTCATGTTGACTATAGAGGAATTTGGGAAAAAAATCACCAAGTAATTTGGGAAATGAACCATTATATGTAGATAATTTGATTGAAATTAATTGAAATTTTGGTGTCAAATATTGTGACTCATTGCCTACATATATCTCATTATCCTCAAAATGGAAGGCCTTGAGGTTTGAGTGGTTAAAAAATGGTTCAAGGGAAATAGGAATCTGGAAATGATTGTTTGAAAGCCATAAGCTTTGGATGGATGTTAGCACCTTAAGAGGAGATGAGGATATGTCTCCGGTAAATTGATTTGATAAGGTATCAAATACTTGAAGGGAAGTCAAGTTTGTAAGGCACTAAGGCAAGTTACCCCCCAAACCACTGTGTTCAATGCGTAAGTACTGGAGTTGAAGAAACTTACAGACTCCTGAAATAAAAAAATTTATAATGTAATTATAATTATGAAATTAATTTGACAATTAATCAATATGCTCAATTCTTATTCTACCGCACTAATAATTTTTGGTTGAATTGTAAGCTAAAACTTTATTAAACTTGTAAAAGGAGAAAGAGAAGTATTAACATTGTTCAAGAAAAGATCTCTTAAACGTCCCAAGATGAGTGTAATAAATGTTCAAAGTTTTCAAGTTCTTGAAAGTGGGCAAATCTGCAGACATTAATAAAAATTAATATTATCCTTAATT